>BMAW01054019.1:410896-446276 GCA_019974015.1 Nephila pilipes
TATATATATATATATATATATATATATATATATATAATGATAGTTTTATAATGGGTAGTTTAACAATGATTTGTTTGATAAAGAAGTCTCTGTAGATTGTGACTGTTGTGAATGTCCGATTAATTTCCTTACTCACTGTTGCTGAAAATGATGACAGATGCATCACACGAGAAGTTAACAAACATCATTGAAACCGTATCTAAATTTGTAAAAATTGCCAAAAATTATATTAATATTAGAAGTTACTTAAAAAAATTCAAAATACTTTGATAAAGAGTGATTTTCGTCTGGGAATTAGATATACTGTATATCTCTAATAAAACAGTCTATCTAAATTAGAATTTCCTAAGGCCCATGTTAACCCTTTTCAAGTGATGCGAAGTTTATTTACACCAGCTTTATCATTTTGGAATGTTTCTTTATCATGAAGAGCAACATTAACAGAATAAAATGACCTTTAAATAGCATGAAATTGATGCTGATAAACAAACTTCCCACCGAAAATATTTCTTAAAAGGGAAATTAATTTTAGCTTATAAACTAATTGAATTAACTTTTTAAATTAATCTTAAGCCCAAAAATAATTTAATATACCATTTCTAGAAAAAATAGCCCCAAAAAGATTAACAAAGGTATATATTTCTGAATGCGTGCTATGCTTACTGATGAACTAAAGTTCTATCTGGTTTCGTTGACAGAGTTTCGGTGTATAGAAGGCGAAATGCAGAGATTAAGGGGAAAAAACACCAACTTTAATTCTTAGGATGGGAGGGGGGATGATGCTAGGGAAATAAATGGTAGCTTCAAGGGTTGGAATTTTGGTTGTAATAGAAGGCACAATGATACATTATTCTTATGTCGATTGTCTGAAAGGATATGTATGTGAAAGTGCAGAAAATTGGGTGTTGTATAAACGTACACATTTTATCAGGATAATAAATCAAAACATTCAGCCATATATACTCAACTCTGATTGTAGTACAGTTGTACAAAATTTATAAGAACTACAGATCAATATGCAGGTTTAAATCCGATGGAAGAGTTGTGGAATCTTTAGAAATACAATTTAAGTAAAATTCAGTTTTCTTTCATATGAAGGCATTGTTTATTAAAGAATGAAAAAAATATCTGCATCATTTCATGTTACAAATTGTCAAATAGATGCAAAATCTTTAAAAAGATGTTATTTTCCACCAAGGGAAAGGTGTTAAGTTTTAGTATATTAACATATTATGAAATCAAAAACTTTAATGATACTTGTCAAAGTCTTCATTTATTTTGTTTTTAGTTCCGGGAAATAATGATTCAATTAGAATATGTGTTAGTGATTAAAGTTAGTGATTAAATGTCGACTGTAATGTAAAAGTAAAAGAGATGTTTTAAGATTAAATTTCGTAGCTAAAAGGCGTTTATTAAAGGTGTAAAAGAAAAAATTAAAAACTACAAACATATAGAATAACTATTTTAACCACTATATATATTTACATATAAAAATACTTGCACATAAACATACACATATGTGTGTGCACTTCTGCGTGTGTATGCAAAATGACAATATAAGTAACAGGATCAATATCACTCTAGCCATTTAAGATTGTAAATGATATAATCTTGGTTATAATTAATTGTGTTATCTAATTAATTAATATTAATATTCGAAATTCATACGTTTAGAAAAATCATGAATTATTTAGTTTGTAGTTTTAGTCCTTAATGAAGGTACACACTCCTTTTATGTAATTTGAAAACTGAATAGCTAAAGATATTTCCCATAAAATTACGTATTTTCATGAAAATCTAAGAATACTTTTATTCCTACTATTTAAGCATCTCACACAATTTTAAAAATGTAGTTCACTAAAATAAATATTATGTATTTCAAAAGGGGATTAGTACACATTGTGTCACAAAAAGAAGTACATAAATATTGAGAAGGCTTATTGAAAATGAAAATAAAATACTTTCCATATAAGTGCATTCAAAATTACAGTTTATTTAAAAAACAGCGAATTAAAACTTAATTTAACACAAAAGATATCATAGGAATACAAAATATAAAAATTTTTTAACATAAAATTAACATGTAGTTCATGTCGCAAAAGTAATAAATCAAACAGAAAAAAAGAATAGGACAAAATATGAATTTTTACCAATTTATTCCACAAATATTAAAAATTAGTAATTAATAATATAGCTTTTGACTTTTGACATCATTTTTAATATGGATCGCATACAATGCACTAAATTTTAATTGACATAAGGCGATAAATCCTAACAATTTTGCAAAAGTACTTTTCTAAAATCATTCTTATTTTTGACAACGTGTTTTCTTATTTTTCGATTAAGGTTGTCCCATAAATACTTAACATGATTAATATCAGGTAATTGGACGAGTGTTTTGAGCGATTTTCAAGCATTGTAAAACAATTACTCCTGTACAATTCAAGCAGTATATTTTGTATCATTATCTTGAGGAAAGATATATGATATGTTAAGCCCTAAGTACTTTGACATAAACCACTTTTCAAAATATTCAGATTAGTAAATTGACTCATTATTCTATTAATTATGAATTGATTTTAAGCCCCAGATACTAACAAGCAACCACAAAATAGTAATCGAAACACCACTGTGTAATACATCTATTTGAATTTGTGTTTCTCTAGATATTTCAGTTTCTATCTTGTGATCCGGGGGAGCTAAATTTACTCTTCATCTGAAACATCACAGAACTTCAAAAATTCCCGATGCCTCCGAAAGAACTGCTGTGTAGCTATGGTGATGCACGTTAAATCTAATCAAGTTCCCATGTCCTTCTATTTGTATGGTGTGGATGCTTGGAGAAGGAGGTGCCAGCTCAGGTATTGTCCACTTCACTTAACCGAGGCTCAGAATTACGAGCCGATTCTCCAATAGTTCTCGTGTTGCTTCTCAGTGCGATTTTAATAAAGAATCACATCTGCGCATGTTCCGACCGCATTATTCTGCCTTTCGTAATATGCGACGAAAAATCTGAGGAAAGCACAACTTACTCAATTCAAATTTTACGTTAGCTTAGCTTTCACTTTTTTAAAGATTACTCTTTGGATTTTCTTTTCTTTTTTCACAATTACCCGACTTTCTCGATCTGTAAATATGCACAATTGTTTAATTTTACTTTGTTTTGATTACTCTTCTCAGCCTAGATCTTTTTAAAAATATTTGCACTGTTTCAGAAATTTTCTCATTGATTTTAGGGATTTGCCATTTAGACATGCTATTCTAGTATTGATTTATATTTTAATTCAACAGATCTTGTTAGCATTCTTTACCTTGTGGATCACTATTAAATTATAGAAATATATACTGTCCATCTTGTGAAAATTATAGAAAAATTCTCCAAATTCTCCTTAATATAGAAAAATATCCGTGAAGAAAGGTGTTTAGCCTTTCAAGAGCTTTAAATTTTTTTCAGCTTTTGCAAGAAGAAAAAAGAAATACTCAAAAATGAATATCCAGACGTACTCATTTTGAAATGAGTATGCTTGTATCAGATTTGAATGTATATCTTCATTGAATGTGAAACATTGCACGTATTCAAACCAAAAAAAAAAAAAAAAAAGAAAAAAAGAAAAGAAAAGGGGAAACCAAGTATCTCAAAAATTTATTACATATATAAGGACTACAAAAGTTCCTTTTATATACTGGCTACGTATTTTAAAAATTGGGGCTCAAAAACAAATATGATTCGCTTAAATATTTCGAACTATATTTCGTATTTACCAAGCAACACGCGGAAGAACACGTGAATTTTAAAATGAGTACGTATCACGATTCAGTTCTGGGTACGATTTAGTATATATTTACATTTTTATATTAATGAAAGCATCCTAATTTAAGGTAATCGCTTACCTTTATAAAGTGATTTTTGGTCAAAAAGTCGATTTTTTATATTTACTGTCCTTTATTAAATTCTGATTTCTTGGATTTCGAGAGTAGTTTCAATTTTGTTTCTATCGTACTTATAACTTGAGTTAAAAGCATTTTAAAATAATAGTCTGTGTGTCAAATGTTTTTGAAACTGAAAATGTAATATGACAAAGAGTATCAAAGAAATTTTTGTTTGTTTGAAAGCTGTGAAATTGGGTGCATATTATATAATTATGCAATTTAACCTAAGGATATCAAGGGTGTTTAAAAGTCTTAAATAAGCTGAACATTGAAATTCCGGGCTACGTCACTGCAAAGGGATACGAAAAATTGGATAACAATTGAATCAGGAATTCGAAGCGCCATACAACACCTGTTGTATGTAAACGTAGGAAAGTTTTAAAGACCACAAGGAAGAAAAAAATCATAGACCTTTTAATGTTAAATTTTTAATTAATTGGGTTAGGAAATCTATTTTTAGCATTTTCTCAAAATCAAGGTTTTCATGTTTTGCTTCAGTGCAAAACATCATATTGAAAAGGGTTATGCATATAATGTTATGAAACTTATGTGGAATACTCTATGAAGATGAATTCAGGACTTAAACCTCTCCTTTTATTGTAATTCTGTTATTTTGCATTTTATTGTTGATAAAAGTCATAAATTTTCTCAACTTTTTACTGTTTTTCTGTATGTTAAAAGTGCAACTTCCTATTAATATTTAATTATTAGGGTTATGATTGTGAGAGAGGCACAGATTCTGAATTAGATTCAATTCATCATAATAAATTTACAGAATTGAAATAACTATTAAAATTTTAGTTTCAGTGTTTTTCACAAGTATCACTTTACTGCTAATTTTATGTATCATTTGAGCTAAAATATTAAAAAAAGTTTAATTTATGCCGATTTTACATTTTAAGTTTGTAACCATATACTATAGTATAATGCATATAAAAAGTTATTTTTACAATTATTTAAAAAATCTTCTTCGAAGGTAGACTGTGATTTGTTATCATTTAAAAATATTTCTTTTCTTTTACTAATAATTTCATTCAATAAGATTATTTCAGATATATTTATTTTCAACATTTGTTGAAATTGTCTTGTAATTTTGTTGGTTTATATATTGTGAATTTTCAAATCTTAATGGAAAATTAATTAAAAAAATACTTCAAGGTTTTTAAAACGATTGCATATTTGAAAGGTTATATTGAAAAAAAAATATACACAAATGATTCTATTATGTTTCAAGAATTGTTATTGATCAGTTTAGAAAATGAATTTCTTATGAGTAATTGTTTGTGTATTGCAGACTAACCATAATATTACATTGTAATCGTATCTTTAGAAACTTCTTTATTTAATTCGTACAGATCAGCGTTGAAAATTATTTTCATACATGTGAATATTTGTGTATGAAGCTGAGAATATTTTATAGAACTACATTTTGGTAGTAAAATGTTGAGAAAAACAGATTTTATTCCTGATTATTCTTTAATTAATTGAAGTAAACTTCGGATGCTTTATGACAGGAGTAAGATGTTTTAGAATATATTTTTTTAAAGAATATGGTTTTAATTTAAACACAACTTTTATATGTATTTTGGAATTAAATTTTCAATCTAATCAGGCATCCATCCTATTAGATCCCAAATACTGTTCATCATATTATAAGTGATTGTCTTGTATTTCACTGTCTCATATTTTTTACGTTATCTGTTTAAACTAATATGACTTGGGGTGAGAAACCACTACTTGTTTGTGTTGTAATCCAAAAATTTATTTTTATATAGTTAAGGTTTAAACACAGACATTTCATATCTTGTTTTTTTTTATATAATGTGGCCCAAAAATGTTGCAAAAATTTAAATAAATATTTGGTGCAGTATATTCAGATTTTATTTTATGAATGAATTCCAACATTCATTCACACAAGAATAAATAAAACATTTTTTTTTATTCGATACATGACACAAACACTATAGCTATGTTCTTCACTAAATTGTAAAAATGCTTTTAAATATTCACTATAGAACAAGGCGAATATATTATCTAGCCCTTTTATTTGTTGATATTTGTATTTTTATTCACACAATTTAACCACTTTATTCTTGCACTTCTTAAAGTTAATGTTTTTTGAAAAAAAATATGCTTGCGCTGAGATGAATTACAAAGTAAAACCGAGGTTCTGGTGTTGGCTGGATTTAGTTAAGATTTAGTTTTTAATAACGTCGTACTAGAAGCAACACTAGGGCTATTGGGGATGGATCTTGTAATTTTGAACCACGGTCAAGTGATGAAGACAATACCTGAGCTGTGGCACCCCCTCTCCTAACATCCACACCAGGCCATTGGGAGGACTTTGGGCCCCAAACAGATTTAACGTACATCAGCCCCGGCTACATGGCGGCCAAGGATCAAACCCACGACTGAACAAAAGCAGCCGGTCGTGAGTCCACGACATTGACCACTAGGCTACCGCGGCCCCAAGTGTTGGCTGGAAGAAACAAGAATCACATTTGCATGACAAGGCAACGTAACAGATTGTTAAGAAGTACTCAAAATTTATAGAATGTAAAATTTTCTATTTTCTCCAAACTCTGTTCCCCCCCCCCTTACTGTATTATTTCTATTGAAAAAAATTTTTAAAATGTAATATTTAATATATATTTTTAAAAATCAGATTATCACTAATATAAGTTTTGGGATGTGTCTTCTTATTCACAATAGTCAGAATTTCTTCAGCACTTCATTTTACAATAAAACATATAAGTAAAAATTACATCTGATTAATAAATATCACTTTGAGTAAAAGAAAAAATAATTATTGCTAGATATTATTAAATTTGAAATTGTATATAGAATTTACATATTCACATATGGTTTTTCTTAAATACTGTTGATAACTATTTGAAACATTATAATCAACTTATGATTCAATTAATTTTTTTGCAAGGCACATTTAAAAAGAACTTTAATTCAAGGTACAAAATTGCACCTGTTTAAATCATAAATCGTTATATAACTGTCACAGCTTAATTATGTATCTTGATTAAAAGAGAAAATAGTTTAATCCGATATTGCTTTACTTTTTAAATAGAATTGTCCTGATGAATATAAAGTGTTTATACATAATATATACTATAATTCAGAAGAGCTTAATTACATTTTAACTATTCACATGCATTTTCCAGAGGGTTTAGAATAATTACAATTCTAGAATAAATATTGGGTCCTTTATTTTTAACATGTTAGAATCAACCGATGATCTGATGATACGTAACAATATTAAAACATGAAATAATTTGAGATACAAAATACGCTTAAACAAAACAAAAAGCTGAAAAGGTCGTTAAAAGTTCAAAAATACATCTGTTTCAAGCAGAAAATATTTTAAAGCTTATATCGGAAGTATACAAACGCCAGAAGCAAGTTTAAATAGGCTTACCGAGCGACATTTTAACAACACAATTAAACGAGAATAAGTCTATAGATATATAAAGATATACTCAGATTATTTCCTTCCTAATGTAAATAATTGAATAATGTGAGAAATATGATAGTATTAAGTATATTAATCGAAATAAAATTGATTTACAAGATGTAAAAAACTAGCACATAGAGAAATCCGATGTTAACTCATATCACACCGGTTTGTTTTTGTAGACGCATATGACGTTAAAATTATTAATTTTTTGCTATAAATGATTTATGACCAATTTAATTATATGGTGAATGCCATAAATGCTTACCTCATTTTGGCAAATTACATAAAAAAATATAGTGTTATAAGTTTTGCCCAATTGACTTAGATACCTAATAAGTCATACTATTTGATTCATTCAGGTAAAAAATGAACTCAACTTTAAGCAACATGTGCAAACACCAAAACATTATGACAGTGGAAGTTGCAGTAGAACATAATACAGGTCAAAACAAAATTGAAAAAGTTGATGTATATCTTGAAGCATATCTAAGTGCTAAAATAACATAATTTAAAATTCTGCTTTTAAAGTGGCTAACCAATAAACGTAATTTCTCCATGAAATATTTATTTTGCCCCAAAGGCACTTTTTTATCAACAAATATTAAAGGTAGTGTTTTTCAATTTGGAATAATTTGAGTTTTATTCTTACATTCAATTTTAAAATGTCTTTCATGTCTTGAAATAAAGAAGTTCACAAAATATTTTTGTAGGCAATTAATTTCTAAGAGAGTAATTTCATGTTAATTTTAAAATACTTTTTTAGATCAGAAATTAAGAAACGAACAAAATCAATTGACAAAATGAAACACATTAATCAATTTCAATACTTTTTATTAATCTATATTTCAAAATTTCTTTACAATAAGCGACATTATGTACAAAAATTAAATGTACTTATAAACTAATGCATAATGGATATTTTGTCTTACTTATGAACTGTTCATGCTATTTAAATTAGATTTATGTTATTGTATAAACCATAATGTAGAAAAAAAGGTATGCTTTCATATGACCATACTGATTTGCTTTAATTGAAAACACTAGTGATGTTTCTAAAAAAAAATCTTGTTAAACTGATTTTTTTTTTATATAATCTTAAGGAGACAAGCTCTGTCCAAGTAAATTTTAATCCACTAACACCAATTAAAAATGGCACATTTGATTAGTAAAAAGAAAAAAAACTTTAAAATTCCTTGTATAACAAATGTTTTGGGATCTAAGTGTATCCAAGTTCATAATTCAAAGCAACAAGAACTGCTATGTAGAATGGATGGTTTAACAAATTAAGCAGAAATTCTCACATGTAATATTTTATATTATAATGGTTCAGTATATACCAAAAATATAGCTGTATTAATTGGTTGTGAAGATGACATGCCTCTCTTTAGAAAAATTAAAGAATTGTCTACATAATAACGATGCATAAATAACATATTTATTTGAAACAGTACTGTTTGAAAAGCCTTTTCACTCATATTTAGTTACTTTATGAGATATTGTTGATGTGAAATAATTAAAAAAAAACCTGTTAAATTATGTACCTTTACATATTAGAACTTCCTGTATTTAAAATGATATTCCATTGTACATTACATTAAAACATAAACTATGTTGTACCTATATGGATGAAGTAGGACTATAGTATAGATTAGATAGCAGTGTTTATTAGTGATTTTTAAAACGACATGCCTTCATCTGTAGGAGTTAAAAATGATACTTTTTTTTTTAATATTCTTGTGTTCAAAATTATGAATGTTTTATTTTTAAATGTCTGATATGTATGTGTATGATATTCAGAATAAATTTTTCTCAAAAATATGATATGGTTTTATTTTTTTCTGTGTGTAGCGAATCATTAATTTTGGGTATTAGCTTTGTTAAGAGAAATATATGTTAGATGAAGGGGTAAAAAATGCTGTACACAAAGTTTTTTACTATGGAAAATCTAATATTCATCATAATGTTTCCAAGATATTTACAATAACTTATTATTAATTGACTAAACTTTAAATAAAACTAAATTTTCAGCATGTATAAGAAAAAAATTATATATTTTAACGAAACTATATATTGCTTCTAAGAACATAAATATAATTTTTAATGAACTGAATTGCTTCTGGAACTAATAGCTCAAATATCTTATACATTTGTATTGAAAAAAATTTAACTCTTAAATCGAATCTATTTTCGCTAATCAAAAATTTATTGAACCACACGAATTGATTTAAATTTGAGGTATAAGTTTAAAGTATAGTTTATGATCATCTAACAGTTGCATTTTTGTTTCTAAAAGTAACAGTTTTGTTACACACAGTAAATGCAAGAATTTTGATTCGAAGTTCTGAGGTAAAAACTTCATAAAGTGTATGTTAAATAATATGTAAGAAGAAGAAAATGATACTTGCAAATATAGGAGCGCTTATTTAATTCCCTTAAAATTTTAGTTGTTATATATTTTTCTGTTTAAAAATCATATTGGATGCAACAACAGTATCGAAAATAAATGCAAAACATACTCGCTTTATTGCTTGATACTCATATTTGATGCAGTAACATATTCACAAATAAATACATGAAACACTCATTTTTCTATTCCGCACTCCTATTTGATACACAAATATCTTCAAATATGAGTATGTGAAGTTTCCATTTTGAGTACGTACCTGTTACTAAAAATGAGTACGTGCGAGTCTTAAATTTGAATACGTTTGGATAGGAGCCATTTTGAGTATGTGAAGTATTCAAAAGTGAGTACTTAGTGCTCTATTTTGAATACCCGTTTTTCGCAGTGTAAAGTGCATACATATTTTTTCAATGTTACATCTTATTAGTAGATAAGAACACAATCTTAAAAATTGAACAGGAAATTAATATGCTATTAACATTTCATTCTTTTTGAAGATTAATTCAGAAGTTTAAAGAGATATTTTCCAATAAAATATATATTTTATATTTAATCCGAAAATTTGACTTAAGTCTTGAGATAAAGAATGAAATCTTAATTTTGCGACTACGTGTATTACATTTTCCCTTTTTAAAGGAAAATTAGTTTTATGTGATTGTGCATATCTAATTATATTTACATTTGAAAAAGATGAAATGTACAATTTTAAAATTCTCAAGGCAATAAATCTCTTATGATTCACAATTCATTACTTTTCAATCCATTACTTAGGGAATATAAATCATTAAGAGATTTACCATTCATTCAAGTATTTAAAGATAGAAATTGAACAAGTTATAAATTGTTCAGCAATATTGCATTACGTATAAAAGTAAGAAGTTTGAATAATATGATATTTTACAGTTAAAATTGCTATAGCTATTAATACAAATGGATCGATTAGCTAATTTTTTTTAAAATAATGTTCATATCTTAAGGATTTATACACTGCACATCGTCAAATAATTTTATTTTCTTACGTCACCTTTCAAAATAGCATTTTTCTACTTTAATTACACTCGTCTCGCTAAAATATCACATGTATTGGTTGATTTTGGAATTGAATGTTTAATTATTTATTTTTGATGTTGTTCTTTAAAGCAACACGCTAGCTATTTGTGATGGACCCAGCAATTAAGAACCACAGTCATGAGAAGAGGATAGCACTAAAGTTGGTATATCGCAACACCTAACTTCCACACCCTCCCAACGTGAGGACTTGAAGATTTAACAAGTATCATCCTCACTACACGACGAATGTTTAGTTGCGACGGGACTCCACTAAAACAACTAGTGACCATAACCACTGAGCTACCGTTGCCGCAATGATTTTAGAAAATTATTATAAATGAATAAGTTATTTTTTTCATTTGAAATTTTGCTTTATTTATCCAAGCTATTGATAACGGATCCCTATACTGTTAATAAATATTGCCTTTTTTTATGCAAGGATTTAACAATCTTTGAAATAAACAACATTGGTAAAATTACCCTAAGTTAAATTCATGCAGGATATATAATTGTTCAAGTACAATTCTCATAAATTCAAAACAGATTTACATAACACTAAATTATCCTCATATTCCAGTTTCAGGCGAATACGTCATGAATTTAAAAGCGATTTCGCATCCATCTAGTTATTACCATTAATCATTTCAATCCCTTTATCAATGTCAAATTTTTGTGATGTTTTCAAAATTCTCTAAAAGCAGCATTGCGAAGTAGGAAAACTCATAAATCATATATGCCTTTAGGCAATGAAGAAGAAAATAGGACCGTCGAATAAAATGAAATTGATCCTCTTTGGGAAGTTATTTTGCTTATTTCTCTCCTTTTCAAACTATATCATTTACTAGAGGAAACTTATAGTGAAACATGAAATACGTTAAGAGCTCATGACATATTGGAAAATTTGAAGACTTATTTCAGAGCATCCGTATTTTTCAATTGTAACAGGAGTTTTGACTTATGATTTCAAGGAATAAACTCCTACTACTAATTCACAAAAAAAAATTTAGATGTAATTTCTAGGTACTGCTCTAAGATAATCAGTTACATGACTTGACAAAGTTAAACTTTATCATAAATTCACTGTACAGTTGGACTCCGTTATAGTAAACAGTCTGAAGACCCAACATTAAGTTCACTATAATCGTAGGTTCACTATATTCAATTTTGTTAAAATATTGAAATTTCTTAGCGCTTGCTGTTGGTTTCGTAGTAAACAATCGCTGTGACAAAGCGTATTAACTATTATCTTTATTATTAGCACTACCTAAATATTAACTATATATATATACAAATATATATATATATATATATATATACACTCTATAACAAAAAAAAAGAGTTGTCCGATGGAAACAGAAAACGGCAGATAGGAAAATTATGTACAGAATAGAAAATTATTACAATTTCAGAAAAATTGAATAATTTATTTCAAAGTTACATAGTTACAAAGAAACGAGCTCAATAAGGTGTTGACACACCTAGCCTGGATGTAAGCTGCCACACGATGTGCCATAGAGTGATAAAGCTCCTTGATGGTTTCCTGCGATATTTCTTGCCAAATTTGCTCCAACTGTATAGCGAAGTCATCAACAGTCCCAGGTAGATGCAGTCGCCTTCCCATCATTCCCAGAAATATTCGATTGGAGAGAGATCTGGCTGGCCAAGGAAGTGTTTGACAAGCTGTAAGACAGTTCATAGCAACACGTTCCGAATGTGGTCCGGCGTTATCTTGCTGAAAAATAAGACCAAGGTACTGCAAAAGAAACGATAGCAAAACAGATCTCAAAATATCATTGACGTCCCACTGTGCTGTAAATGTCCTCTAATGACGACCAAAGAAGTCCGGCTGTCAAGGAAATGGCACTCAGACTATAATTCCTGGTTGAGTTTGATGATCGTCAGGACACAATCGCTAAACAATGTGCAGGTGTGAGTGGCAAGTGGCGTAGCGGTCGGTACGAGCGTAGATTTCGCTCTATGCGCTGTCTGTGAACGGTCATGATAGACACTCGTGCATGAGTAGCCCGTCTGCTGGTTGATAACAATGAATCAGCAATGGGACAACTGATCTGACACTTACTCTGACCTCCCGATCTGCTGTGGCCTTAGATGGACCAATACCATCATGAATCTGCCGAATCATGAATGAAATCTGCATCATCATGCAATCATCATGAATGAAATCTGCCGCTGTCCACCCATTCTTGCAAGCATCTTCTAATCTCTGCATAACTTCGACCCATATATCGAACGATTCTCCGCTTGGCCCAAACTGCCTCTTTTATTCCAATGATACGACCTCTTCGAAACTTTGACAGTTGCTCATGATGAGCTCGAATACTGCGGCGAGGCATTTTCTCAGTCGTTGAAAGGTATCCTAAATCTCAATGCAACAGAAAATAAGAGCATCAGATTGAGAATCGCTTCTTATATAGACCTGCTGAGTGCGCATTTCCGATGCGCTGTAGCTTCTGCATTTCATTAATTGTCCACCAAATTTTAATCCTTTGTATGTTCGGCCCAATTGTCTTTGCATACGATTCTTGGTGCATTGTAGTTTTTTTTTATAAAGTGCATATATATATATATATATATATATATATATATATATATATATGCGAATCTTCTTTTACACGGTAGATACTTTTTTTCAGAAAACAGTTCAAAAATATTTGCTTAAAAATATATGTGACATGATGTAAATTTTGGGATATATTCCACAATTTACAAAATGGTGTAAAATGAAAAAAAACTAAATATTTTCCCAAAAAACTGAACAAAAAAATGTAATAATGAACTACATATTACATCTTTATAAAACAAAACGATTCTTTTTTACAACCAAAAAAAATTAAATTAGTGAGCAGAGAAAATTCAATCTATTGATACATACAATATATAAAATTTTAATTTAAATTAAGAATAAAACTACTATCTAACATTTATTCATCGCTACTTGTTAACAAGCGTGTACATTTATTACGAACTGAATCAAAAATGCTATCAGTAGATGTGTTAGATATGTTTAGCACAACTGTCGACTTCGATTCAAATGAAGAATTCCGTTCGTTATCAACGGCCTCTTTTGGATTTTTTGATGTTAATAAGTCTGTTATTAGTGGCTGTTTTTTTTTTTTTTTTTTTGGTTTCTCAAATTGCATATATAAGTCTTGATATCCTGCTACACAAAACTTAAGATTACGTTGAAATTTTAATGCATGCACTATGTCAAGATCATGAGTAAGAAAAATTTCCACTGTTGTAGCAAATTTCAAGCTCTCACGATTTAAATCTGCAGTTAATAGCTGAACTTTATCTTCGATTTCGTCATTATCGTCTTCTTAATTATTATATACTGACAAAAAATCGATCAAATCGTCCTCATCTAAAGGGTTTTCTAGTATCAATTCTTCGATGTCAGCCGTTTGCATTATGTTAAAACCTTTGCCACCAATTGCATTTCATAGTTATTATTTCAGAACACTCAGCTGATTTTTGTTCTACGAAAGTTCCATTTCTCATGCATGCTGCAAAATATTTTTCCAACAAGCATTTAAGGTCGATTGGCGCAACTGTTTGATGACAAAAAAAAAAAAAAAAAAAAAACCAAAAAAAACAAAAAACGTAAACTTTCTCCATGTTTCCACAACATCTCAAATTTCTTTCTTCCACTGAGTCTAAAATATATTTGAACGTTTGCTTTATGTAGTACATTTTAAATGCTGCTATAATACCCTGATAAAGTGGATGACACAAAGAAGTGATATTAGGCTGAAAGAACAGCATTTGAATATCACTGTTGCATTTTTCATATATTTTAAGGAATTGTTAGAAATGTAAGGTCTATGTAATGTGTCTATAGTTATTTCCGAGAAACTATGGGGGACGGTGAAACAGTAAAATTTGTGACAGCAGTTTCGAAATGTTGTCTTAAGGTATCTTAATACGTAAGTATATATTTGCCTTTGGAAAACTGAAAAAAAAAATGTAGAAATGACCATTTCAATTCACAAAATATATTTTCATTTTTTCCGGAATTGACTATAAGAGCTTAAGATAATATTAATTAAATAGTAATTCAGTTGGTACCCTTGGAAAAGTTCACTATATAACCAAGAAATAATTTTAACCGGTGCACACTATTACGAGTAGTTTCAAAATGCCCATTTTGAACTGTTAGTGTTCAGAATTTTATGTTTGAAGGGGTGTTAGTGTTAAGAGTTAAGAAACTTTGATTCGTTCCTACACATTAAAAAATATTTGGTGCAATGAAATTCATATTTTGAAGAAATTATCGAGTTTTAAAATACGAAGATTTTATCACTAAATCCAAAATTTCTACCCTTTCTTAGGCAGAAAATTAAATATTGAGATTTTGTAATAAAAAAAAAGTAGGGAAGTGTAAATTACATGAAACAGATTAACAATACTTAACAGTTTTCTTTGCCATACCCTTCTACAAACTTAATACTGTAATATTTTGGTATATTCTAATCCCTTACATGCCTTATAAAAATTCCCAAAGAGTTTTTATAATACGTTGAAAGAAAATTTATTTCCTTACTAGTATAACTGATTCGTTTTTTATTTTCATATCAATGAAACGCAATAAACAGGATTTACAACTTTGAGACAACATATTTTGCTTAAGTATTGATGGCACAAATGTTCAAAATTGTATTTTGCGTATATATATATATTCTTTCAATGGAGTTATTTGCTTCTATTTTTGACTCAAGTTCTTTGTGTACCTATACTTGCCAGTGTGTGTACCCATGTTTACAAGCGTATACTTTGTTTACCTATATTTATAAAACCGTCATATATTTATAAAATTATGATTTTTAAATAAATATGTTTCCTTTCTAACAGCAAAATGATTTTTTTTGACTAATAATCTTTGACTTACGTTTTTTTTTTTTTTTTCAGATTAAATAGTAACATATATAATAAAAGATTAAATTTGTTACCAACATTTTTATAAATGAGTGAGAATGGTATTCAAGTACTGTAATATTAGAGTGCAATTTAAGCAATTATCTTGAAATATATCTGTAATTCTAATTAGTTACTTTCTCTAATTATTCGTAAAATTTGATGAGTAATAAAATGTATTTTAATAACGCAATATTAAATTATATTTAACACTTTATCTCAATTAAATAGAGAATACTTCTACAGAGTTTTGACATGAAGACGTTTATCGTAACAATTTGATTGTCTTATATGAAACAAAATAAGATGAGCAAATTTTAGAGCATTAAGTGTATTAGTTAATAGTAATTTTTTACCACAAAAATATTCATCTAAATAAACATGAATCGCATAACTATGATTAAGAGTTAGAAATGAAAATGAAGCGAAAACAAACTTATCACATATATTTAATTCTGAAAATGAATAGTATTTTTCATTACTAATTTTGTGATTTTTTTATGTAAATACAAATTCCGCTGTGAAGGTTTGATATACATTATTTTAATTAATAAAGTTGCTGAAATAATTCAAAGAACTTTTACCAAAGGATTGAGCTCTACAAAAACTTGATAAATATTACTCATATTTTCAAAATACAAAAAAACTATTAACTATTAAATTAATAATTATGTTTCACTTATATTATCAAATTATTTCCATTTACAAACTAATAAACTATTGAAATTTTTAGTCATCGTTTGTGTAAATGGAAAAATTGGAAAAACTAATGTTTTCAAAAATGTCATTAAATATAGTGAGCAAGAAATAAAAGTATTTACTTCAAACTGTTAAACAAGCCTTGAAATTAATTTCTGATAAAATAATTTTACAAAACCAGTAAAAAAGAGAATACCATGTTTCTGTAAAATTAAATTCTACATTCTTTGTTATATACATTAGATCTATCATCAGAGAGCAAATGATAAGTTTCAGAGTGAGGAATAAATAATAGTTTAAAATTTATAATTTAATATAATCTGAAGTGAAAACTAATTAAAGTAGTAGAATTTTTCTAAATGTTGAAGTCGCATACTTCGTGATCAGCTAGGAACGATCTCAGTAATAGATTTGAATAATGCGAAAGAATGGAGGAACATGAACATGAGAACGATTCTAAAAAGCCTGAAAATCGTCATACGTTGTCATGTTGAAAGTTAGGAGAGTGATATATATATATATATATTTATATATAATTATTTTTCGTTTGAAGTGTTTAAATGTTTAAATGTAAAGGAACTTTGCAGTAAATTTTTAGTTTTGTACATTCATTCAGTCAACCAATAGCTTGGCGATTATAAGTAAATTTATATCACACCATATTGGAATGAGATATGCACCAAAACTAATTGAGGTAAAAGTTTTATTTTTGTACTTTTTAAAAAAATATATATTTAGAAGTGTGTGTTAACGAGTATAGATTATTTTTAGGTTTATTTTTATTTATTTTGGTAATATTTGGTAGGTATATTTGTTTCTTATTTCATTTTTATCCTTTAAAATTGTACTTTCCTAGAATTTTGATTATTTTTGGTCTATACCATTAATGATAATGTAGTTGTTAAAGATGTGATGTGTGGATAAGAGAAACTAATTTAAGCACAATTTTTCCAATTAAAAGCATGAAAGTATATAAATTACATTATCTCTTTTTTGTGTGTATCATTAAATATTTCCTTTTCTCCTGAGATTTGCTGCTTATTTTTGAATAGCTCCGTATTTTACTAGATGGTAATTTAAGTGGTACTTTTTGTATTTCAGTAAACTTTGCTTTTTTATTTATATATACATGTTTGTGTGCGTGTTTCCATATGTATATATATTCCAAGGTTGTTCAAAAAAGTTCTTGTATTTGAAGACATATGGTATAATTAAGGTTAATTGTTGTTGCCATTGGTTGCTGTCCTCTGATAAATAAAGCTGAAATAAATTTGATATTAATCAATAAATAAGATTCAATTTGGTAGTCATTTGATTGCTGCCTGAATGCAATTTTGTGTCGAATTATTACCGTTAGTGAAACCTGGATTCATTTTTATGCACCGGAAATGAAGCAAAATCCATAACGTTGGTTGCTCCCAGTGAATATATACCAAAAAAGGCGAAGATGGTCTCATCGACCGGAAAAGTTACTTAAGTTTAAGAATAATTTTTAAATATTAATAATTTTTAAGGTGTAAAAAGCTCGTCATGATCTTGAATACGAGCAATTGAGACTTAAGACAGCTGTCTAGTAAGCTGTGTGCTTACTATAAATAAATCGTTTTCGATGCTACGAGCATCATCTCTAGGAATATCTATGGACTTATTGAATGACCTTCCTACAAGGATATTCCTAAAGTAAGGAGAAAAAATTCTTAAAAATTATATTATTGAACAGACAACGAAATATACCTAATGTTCTTCACAGTATGAAACTTGAATATTAATAAGAAGTCTAGCGGTGCTGTCACTGTTAGAAGCACAGTGGTAATTGATTTTGAGAGAAACTTCAAAGCTTTGTGGTCAAGAGTTCTTGAGAATTTTTGAATATGCAAAAATTGTGTCATTTTATTTCCACCTTAAGTTTCGGGAACAAAATGAAATAGCAAGGAGCTGAGTCTCGACTGTATGTTGAATGGGGAAGCACAGGAATGTTTTCATGGGATAGGTATTCAGTCGCCACTAACGCTGTGTGGGGCTTAGCGTTGCCATGATATACGATCCAGCTGTTGGGAATCTTGAGGGTAGGCCGTTCACTCTTTTCTTTAAATGTTTGTGCACTTCCACTTAATATTGTGAGTTAACTGTCTGTCCAAATAGAGCGAATGCCTTATGAACTACTCCTTTAGAGTAGAAGAATAAAATTGGGAAATTTTTCACTCTTGATTTCCTTATCTGCGAGTTTGGGGTGAAAAATTCCACATTCTGTCTATTAGTCTTAGGGTCGTATTGGAACACCTTACTTTCGTCTCTTGTTATGAGCCTTTTCAGAATGCTTGGATCATTTGTGACACATCAGCACCAATTTCGCAGAGATTCTATGCATTTTCTATTCGTTCATAACGAGGCGGTTGACTAATGTTTTAGGCAATCCTATCATATTCTCGTTTAAACGTACACGTAAATAGCAGTATATGTTTAAAACATGTTTCACTCTTTGAATGTTGCTCTCTGTTTTCAAAGTCGATGGTCAATCATCCCGCATGTCATTTCCCCGTTCTGTGTCGACCGTTCTTATACACATGGTGCCCCTTGAAGACTTAAGATTGTGATAAAGTTTCTTCGCAACAAACTTCTTTTATCATTTCCATAGTTTTACTATCACATTTACCAAGTTTAACACAAAACATCATTACGTATCTTTGTTAAATACTTTGCCACATCATGAGCGTGACGATGCGTTCACGCAATGATTCTTTTTAATGTTACTGCGGATGCTCAAATAAATCGGGCCACTTGATGATCGTTTTATTACGTAACTGAAAATTCAATTCACTTTCAGCAGCCAGCTACTTACTTTTGCAATTTGATAGAATGTTATTCCAGTTACTTATGGAGCAAACCTTGTATGTATATATGTGTGTTATTTCACTTCAATTTAATTTAATTTTCCTAATTTACCTTAAACGATAACTATCACAATAAGGAGTTTATCTTTAATTCCTGATACAATTACATTCAATCTATTAATTTATACAATCATGCTCGATTTTGAAATCTTTTTAGTCAGCCGTTCTCACGCTTCAAAGAAAATGGGATAATCCCTAGTAGACTCTTCGTTTCTTATCAAATACCGGAAGACCCCTACATCTATAACTTCGTTCCTGCTTTAATTTCCGAAATATTATACTTTTTTCGGTCACTAGGACCTTGATTGCTTGTTTGGGTTGACGAACGTCCTTCGCTGCCCTATGTATGTCCCTCCCCTCTCGTGTAGCTTTAATAAATTCTTGATTCAAGTACTTAAGACTCTTCACTTTTCCTCATCTGAATAATAATATGTTTTAAAGTTTAAATATTAATAAGTAAGAGTAAAATTTAATAGAATTATATAAATATATAACGAAGCCTATTAAGGTACAAAATCCCATGAATATAAGAAAAGAATAATCATCAATGATTTCAGTTTTGATTTGCTGTTTCGCGTTTAATGGCCGATTTCAATTTTTTCGATATTGTCATTCATTTTTGAAGTGGAAGATCGACCCAGTGTTGAATCCTCTTCAACGTCTTCTCGAGCATCTTGAGAACGCTTAAACCACTCAGAAATACTTCAACGCAATAAAGAGTCATCCCCATACAGTTATTTCAATCAATTATAAATTTTAGTAACATTTCTTCCATGTTTTATGTAAAGTTTTGCAACAATCCATTGCTCTTTTTTTACACATATCAATTTTCCGGTAAAAGAAAAGAATAACTCTAATGCGACCGAAGGCTACGGCTGTACAAATTTATTTACAGAAGCAATATATATTCAAAATTTGTTAATAAAAATATTTAGTAAAAACCATAATTTGAAAAAAGAGAAAATGTGCAATTTTTAAAAAGTTTTTAGATTGCATAAAAGGATATATATAAAATAATGGCAACTAAAATATTATAATTCGAAATCAATGCAGGTGACAATTTTGACAACAGAACACTTCTTTGCTATGATTGAACAAATCTTGCATTGTTAGATATTAGAGATGTTAATATTTGGAAATGTTTAACAAGTTCTCTAATACAAAGTAGATTCTTTTATACGGTTTACAAAATCGTACAAGAAAATATATATTATTTTACTCCTTTAACTGGATACAAATAGTTTTAGTAAAAAATTCCATACCGTGACTTCATAATAAAACAACTTGGAATTTCCAAACTAGATTGAAGCAAACATTGGAAATAAAACAGCAGAGAAAATCATTTGGCAGGGAATCTGACTGAACAAAATGAAGTGGTAAAAATGATCGAAGAAAACTATAAATGAAATTGCTTTGCTTCTTTTTATAGACTTTGAATCACCTATATATTTTTCAATGTGAACATCAGCCACAGTTTTATACCTGTACATCAACTAATAAAAAAATGAGAAAATATTCTTAAATTCGGTGAGAAAAAGTTACGGAAAGCAGGCTTATTTAGTACATCCGTAATATGTTAGGATACACCTAAGATTTGAAAGCAAAAATAGAAGAACTCATGGTATCTAAAAAAATGCATAGTTTATATGTAATAAAAGCTGAAAAATTGTAGTGTGGATTAAAATATAATTCAATGTACCTTGCATACTTTCTCTTTTACTTTTCTCCCTTTTTAATATTCAATTTTTAAGTTATTTATCATATGAAGAAGCAATTGATTTTGAAATCTACATTTTATTAGCAATATGCGACGAAACAGAATCTAAAATACCAAAACTATCAAAGAGCTTAATAAATACAATGCAAATTAGCGAAATACGTCTGGAAAATACTTAGTACAATGAAACTCATAAAACTTGGACAATAGAGAGTGAAAACAACTTGCTGATGGCAGTTTTTTAAAGTTGAGCATAATACATTCTAGCACACACACCAAGGATTCTGAATAACATTGAGCTTGCCTAGTGTAGGAGTAATACGTGCACATTTATTCGTCTCAATAAGTATAATATTAGAAACCAGATCATGCAGATATTCTAGAAGAATATTTTCTTAACTGTTTTCATTCAAAATTCTTTCGTCTTGTATTAACATAATAACTAACCTTTTAATAATACTTCGTGTTTCCAAAAATTTGAAAATCTTTTATTAAAAGTTTTGAGATTTTAAACGGTTTTAAACGAATTTTTATCGCCTTGGGTGATATTGGTTATGTAAAATACAAAACAAAATGCTATAAACACTTATATCGAATAGGTTAAAAAGAATGTATGATTAAGTAAAAAAAATAAAACACACCTATAAAAAAGAATGAACCAACAATTTTCTTTGTTAATTTTCTTAAATTATCCATTTCTTGATGAGAACTTTTGTCTTGAAATTAATATACAATTGTTGAAATTTTACTTAAGAGGATGTTATTTACCGATAGCTTATTTTTGTATGATTAAAAGTAAAATATTTTCGAAAAACTCTCTTAAAAATAATGTGCTCTCAGTTTAGTCTAATGGTGCTATTAAAATAACTTATATAACAACATCTTAATTCTAGAACTATCACAGTTTCTCTTAATAAAATGCTTAACTGAAAATTTTGAATTTCTTAAAGTTATGTCTGCAGCATTATAATATACAACTGTTTTCTGAATAATTGCTATTTACGCTTTAAGAAATTCGAAAAATATCTCGTAAAACAGCTTTAATTCCATTCTTGTATATAATGTGTTTGTTACGTTGATATTTTGTTAAAATGGTTGATACCGCAATAATAAAATGAAAAAAAAAGCAAAAAAGTGATATTTGTGAATGAAAGTGTTAAAATTGTTGCGCAGTTTAAGTTATTCATTAGATATTTAAGTAAAAGTACTGCAAAAATAATAATTATAAACTATTAAAATGAATTATTTATGAATTCATCTAACATTAGAACATAAAATCGAAACAAGTCATATTAGAATATCTAAAAATAAAAAATGTTTTTCGTTTTATTTATGATAAAAATAATTTCATCACTGTCGTGAAACATATTTTCAAGTGTCATTAATAATACGATATTTTCTTTAAAAATATCTCATAACCAAAATATTTTGAAATTCCTCATTGCTCATCATTAATGTTTTCAATTACTAAAAGTTTTAGGCTCTTTTAAAATATCAGGATTAGGGCGAGAAATTAATTGCTCCACAGAGCGTTAAAGCATCTTTAAAAAAGTATGTAATATATTTCTTTTAAAATGTTTAGTTTGATTCATCTCAAGACTACCTTGAAATCACTACACTTTATGAATACACATTTCACAACATAATTTTGTTGTTCCAATTACTGATGAATAATTAAGCTGACTGCTAGTTATATATATATATAAATAATCTGGAAGCATGTCTGCTGCCTAACGTGAAAGATGATTGTAGTTAGGGAGCAATCAAAAAATAAATAAGTATGGAAAGTTGTTGAAAACAAATAACGATTTCAAGGGATGTAAACATATTCGAGTAGTAATGAATGATATAAGTTCTATAAACAGTATGACTCTTCGGTTCATATTCTTTTATGCACATATCCATTGTATCACGGAAGAAAAAGTGTAAAATTCGAAAACAATTATCACAATAAATCATAAATTTAATAAAATATAAAATGTAAAGTCTTTATATAGAAAAGTTATGACTAGATACAAAAATACAGAAAGTTTTCGTTAAACCTAATTCAACTGTTTGAAATCAAAAAAAAAAAATAATTAACAATTTGATTTCATCATTAATCATATTTTTAAAGCATTAAAAGATATACTTGATATCTTTTCTCAAAAATATTACTTTTATTATTACTCATATGCTAAATTAAATTGAAAACATTATTAATTATTTACAAGAGCAAAACTTTTTTTTATCTTCAAGGCATTATAGTTACTTTCTTCTAATACTCACACGAGTGAGATTACGATGTAATATACTGAATTTAAAACTATTTCACAACATCTACAATAGCCTCGGGAACTGTTTGTCATGCACCCTTCAAACCCTCGTCTTTTAGACTTACTCCAAAAACCTAAGCTACTGCTTCTGTTTTCTCAAAGGGATTCAGATTCATCTTCACACCCCCAGGGAATAAATGAAGGAGTCCGTTAAGCTATGTGGCCGCTAAGTCTCCAGTGATAAAATGCAATAAGAAGCAAAAAAAGCGGTGAAAAAAGTCCATCGAGGGTAGCTATAGCTTAAAAGCTAAACCATGCTGATGGGAGAGGGAAGTATTACATAAAAACTTTCTTCAGAATCTTAAAAGTATTATGTTTTCCGGGTACTTATTTTTAAGCTAGAGCGTAAAAGGATGAAAAATGTGTTTCATATCTCTTCAGTTGTCTGTCGCTCCTTTTTGTTTCGAGTTATCATAAAGTTTACAACTTGTTTTCGTCTTCAATGTACAAGTTGGGATAAAAATAATCTTCTCTGACTGACCCAGTTACGGACATCGCGTAATTCGTTACCCACGTGACCCGCTGCCGGGAAGTAAATACTAGTGAACGGAGAATGAAAAGGAATGGAAAAAAAATATTATGTTTACCATTTTAAAACTTTCGAAGAAATTATTTTCATAAAATGTTCCAAGATTAAAGAAATTAATGATGTAGACGAGTAACTGAGGGATAAACGACGAACTAGTTTTCTATTCATTATAAAATTATCCAAAAGAAATTTAATGTGTACATATCACAAATAAGTGGGACTTATTTTTTGATAAAAGATTTGCGCTTATGTACACTTAATTATCCTTTCAAAACAGTGCAGAATAGCTTAAGAATGTTTAACTTTTATTCTCTAATCATACGCTCTTAAGCGAATTCATTTGTAGATTTGTATTTTTCAGTTATTCATTTAAAGAACTCTATCATTCAATTTAATTCAGCATATGGTTGAATAGTTTTGTATTTTTTATTTAAAAAAAATTACAGCTTCTGAAAACATTATAATTATATGCAAAAAAAATTCTCATTAATTTGAGAGCATTTAGCATAAATCCTTCACAAATGTAAAAGAAGAAAATTGAGAAAGTTGATATAACCATTTATTCGTACTAAAAACGGATAATTTAAATACGGCTTTAAAACTCTTAGAAAATTATTGTTAAATAATGAGCGATTTATGATTTGAATATATATGTAACCATTAGTATTTTTTGAATTTAGAGTTACAATTATTGATTATATTGTGTACAAGAAACAAACATATTTATTATCTCTACGTTTAACAGGAAAGGTAGTATTTTTTATAAATCATCAACAAAAATAATTCTAACACAGGATCTAGGTGAAGATTTACAACTGGTAATGAAGTAGATAGTTTGAGTTATCTATTATTTATCGTTATTTCGGTACACAATTTTTTATATATATCTAGCTCTCTTAATTATTTTTAAGTTGATTGACTTTTTTAAAAAATAATTGCAGCATTTTCACAATTCTTATATACCAGAAAGCTGCATGCATCATCTACGTGATGCATTATGTACGTTTGAAATAGTTTCCATTCCTTTCCATATACTTGCGCCAACACGTGACTAGTAGGTAAGCTCATCGTAGAAGAATTCCGGTACTTGTCGTCGACACAAAGCTTTTATAGCAGCTTTTGCTCATCATTAGAACAAAAAGGTTGTCCCTTAAAATGCTATTTCATATTTGTGTATAGGTGAAAGTCACAAGATTCTGTAAAACTTAGCTGTCAGAAATTTAACTACGCATCACTGCTTATGTTAGAACCCATCTCCAAAGTCAGCCCCGGTTGCCGAGTGATCGTAGTCACAAGCTCACTCGCGGCGTTATTTTCATCGAGTAATGGGTTTTATAAATGACTCAAAGTGGAGCAGGGCTAATTAAATTTGTCTAAGCTCCAAATACTCCAGTTGGCGTGGTGTAGAAGTTTATAGGGGGGAATGCAAACTCATGTTTCGTCTTCGTCTCTTAAAGAGGTTCAAAATTTTGAGATCCATTGCCAATAGCCCTCTTTTTGCTTTCAAGTTTGATGTTTATAAACAGTGAATAAAAAATAAGTGTTGCTAACCTCTTCAGTTCTCAGTACACCTACAATACTCAGAAGCAGAAGGACGGAAATACAAAACACTTGAAACCTCAGAAAAATGATAATAACTCCAAAGAATTCATACAGATTCAATTTACTTGATAATGCAATATGTACCTGTAACCGTCTAAAGGATTTAGAACATTTTCTTTTGACCTGTAGAAAATACGTTTTCCTTAGAAATCACCTGTGGAATATACTAAAGATAGACCAAGAATGTAATATTATTTTCAAAAACCTTTTAGACAAAGCAGCAGCTAGTAAACAAGTGTTTAAAATTTCTTACAAAAGATGAAATTTTTTGATATCTCCAGAATTAAAAGAATGTTTTTAAAGGGATAATAGCCTTTGTTGCTTTAAGTCCCAAAAAATCAAACAAACAATCAATAAACACTATGAAACAAAGAAAACAAACCCATTACACAGGAAACATATGTAACTTTCAGATCAACAAGAATTTTGAAGATCGGATTACAAATAAAAAGTTACGACCATGGACAGAGGCCTTACTTTTTCAATCAAACATGATATAAGTCTTTCTGTACTGCACTAAAGTTTCATTGCGCTTTTTCAGCTGTGGAAATCATAAAAGTGTGCTGAAATATCGTTTCACTGCTTGTAGTTGCGTTCCAGAAGTTTCATTCAAACTGTATGGAAATATTATTTTTACAACTTTTACTGGAAATATAAGACATCTTAGATTAATGAAAAGATTTGACCACAGTTGTAGATTGAATATGATCGAAAGCTTCGAAACCAGCGATGTTCATGTCAAATTGTTAATTTGAATCTTGATACTTCTAGAAATAAAAAGGGAAATACGATGGAAAAAGAGGATACTACACGTTAAATGGAAGTAAGCTCCAAAGAAGTGCAAGATGTGTGGTGTGGAAGTTAGAAAAGTGAGACATCAATTCAGGTGCTTTCCTCGGTTCTAGGGTCTGCTTCAAATATTCTAGTGGTTATGGTAGCGGACTCGTATCTAGGCGTTGTTTACGTCTTGGCATGCGCTCGAGGTCTGATGCCGCTCTGGTGTTCGCTAAATCCCAAGTCTTCCAGTTGTCGTAATTTCGAAGTTTGTAGAGGGAAGAGACAGCTCTGGTGTCATCCTCGTTACTTGACCTAGATACAAAATTACGTGGTAAGTCACTTACAGCCTTCGTGTTGCGTCTCAGTCGGACGTTAATAAATATTCACAATCCGATCTCATCAAATATATGAGGTCCCCCTCTTAAATATCTCATGTTGTGCTGGTGCGATATTGATTATTTTTTTATTAAAATATTTATGTAATTAAACTTCAATTCTAGAAATCCATTTCAACTAATTTATTTTCATTACATGTTCTATGAGAAGATTGAATGGAATAAAAACATCAGGTAGCTTTCAAACGCACGTGCAAATTTTCAATTAACTTTCCTTTCAGTAATTGAAAGAATTACTGAATATTTTTATTACTTCACAGATTTTTGTATCGAATAAAATAAGCTGTTACTGTGAAAAAGGCGATGTTTTAAATGGCTGCAATCGAAAAATTGATTTAAAAAGTAAGCTTTTCATCTTCAAAGGAAAAAAAAAAGAAAAAGGATTGACGGGTTGAAATCTTTGTTAAGTTGAAAAAAAATTAAGCAAAGAGAACGTGTTTTTATAAAAAATTATTCGATACATTATTTTCAGTTTTCTTTATACTGACTTCAGAAAGCTAAATTGAATTCGTTAAATAAGAAAAAAATTCCTATTTCGTTATATGAAGGGGAGTAAGAAAACCGAAGCACAGGGATTTTAAATATTTTCAGATTCTCTTTAATAAGCTCTGTGATTTACACATACAGCGGTTCAATTTTCTTCGTACTGTGCTTATAAATGCGTGAATTCAGATATTTTAACTCACTTTTTGCTAGAATGTATAGAAAATTAACTAGACATAATTAGTATAGAAAATGATTTTAATTATTTTAGTTAGCTATTTTTATTTGAGTTCTTTGAAGACTATTTACATAACAATACTGGACGATTTTATTTTACTTTTATAATCAGTGATATTGAAAATTGCTTATTTTCATTTGTGCAATCTTAAATTATGTTTCTATATATCCTTATAAAAATAATTTATATACTTTTTTGCTTAATGTTTGAGTTTTATTTTGTATTGTCAAGAATCCTTACAATATATTCTGTTAAAGACAAATTTTTACCAGCGACATCCTTTTTTAGGAGAATAGCGTTTGAAAAAGAGACTATATTTTTAAAGACGAAATAGTTAAAAAGTTTCATTTCAGACCGATTTCGGTTTTCTTATGTCTGAAATTACTATCTTGTCTATTTGTACAATTTGAGAAAAAATGTCATTGAAAGCACTTATACTTTTAGAAAGAAGCTAAAAAGTAATAAAAGACCACAGACCACAGTATGAAAAATCTCCTCATTGCTGGAAAGTTTTCACTACATTTCTTACTATTGCCAAAACCACATTATTTACACAAAACTCGAAATAGACAAAGTTTGTGAGGAGGGAAAGACATTTTGTAAAGTACAGAAATGTATCTGCCACATATATAAATCATTTTAGAGAAAATGTGTGCGTAGACAATTTGAAAATAAAAGTAAATGTAGATTATTACGACATTTTTTGAGTAAATATTACAACTTGAAAAGGAAGAACAATCTTTTACGAGGAAGAGGGTAGAAGTATTAGAAATGTTGAAACAGCGTTTTATAAGCCCAATATGGCATTTAAATTTAACTTTAATCTATTTAAAGCAAGCATATATTAAAACGCTTAATCATATTTTATCCTTTTATTATAAAATTAAAAATTGTTTTACATGATTTAATGCAACAGTGAATTAAAAGTAAGTAAAGATTTGAAATACAAATCTTTTAAATATTTTTGAATTTTCAATTACTTAAATTTATTTTATGTCCATTTATATATGATGTTAAATTCTTTCATTTTAAATATAGGTATCTATAAAAGGTTTGGTTCACAATTTTATATTTCAGAACGTATTGAAAAGCAGAATAAATATTATTTTTATTGAAATATGTCTTATTTATAAATTTATCAGGTAATAAATAAAAATGCATTCATAGTTACTTAATTATATAATTATATGCTTAATGTGCATAATCGTCAAAAATATAGCACTGTTAATTAATGAATCAATTCATTTATGGGAAACAATTAGTACTTCACTAAAGCTGAAAATGGCCAATATGCTTGTCTTTTTGTTTATTTAAATTTATTCTCAACCTAAAAAAAACCTTGGAGTTTATAAAAATCAGTAAAATTCATATTATTTTCTTAGAATTATGTGTAAATGTTCTCTTTTGCTTTTTGCTTTTAAACGCGGTTTCAAACATTAAACGAAGTATTTTCAGCCTTCATTTTTAAGATATACAATGGCGAAATAAATAGTAATACTTTTCAAACTTAAAAAAATCTAAATCTAAAAGTAATGCATTACTATTAAAACAAAATCCATTATTATTAAATAAAGTGAACTGTTGAGTGGTCAAGAAACAAATTTTACTACGACCAGTAAAAAAAAAAACTAGCAATTAGTTAACTGGAATTAACAACATTCTAGACAACCTATGGCTTCTCAAGAAATACCTTATTACTTTGAAAGTCGTTGAACTGATATGGAGTACACCTGAAATGATGCATCATTCTATCATTTTACACACGATGTAAATACATCTATAAAAAAAAATAAAGAAAGGTATTAATTCCTTTTATCTTGAACAACCGAATTTGTAATTGTATAAATTCATTTATAATATTATAATATATTGGGTTTCTATGAAAAAAAACACAAAACAATTCTTATTCATCTTACTTTCGACAAAAAGATATGAGGAATAATATGTCTCAATAAATCATCTTCAAACGTTAGCTCCTGCAATTAAAATGTTGAGCTAAAATGGATATTACTTTATTAAAATATATTATGAAAACAATTACAATTATTATCTACAGCATTTTAATGTACATACATTTGCTTATATGAACAAAACTTGCACCCTGGAAGTTCCATTGTATTCGGAAGATGAGTAAACTTACATGAAGTCCATATCCTGATGATGTTTTCTGAGACTCTGATGTAAATTGCTGACCTTCAATCGTGGTCTGTTCACAAGAAGTTATATATATATATATATATCATCAGATTAATGAGATGTATAGAGCAAACGTTATGACCATTGGAACGGTATGGAGTTATGGCATTTAAAGATGACCGTACAAAGGTTCATGGTGAAGAGTGCAAAGGGCGACCGTCTGTCATTACTGAACACTTGCAAAAGGTTGGTTTGAAAGTTCGAGAAATCGGTCACTTAATGATTTCGTTTTTATCTAATGAGTTTCTACATGTTTCATGTAGTGTTTTTCTGTTAATGGTTGGCCTATCAGGTGGAAGATTTCTATGAGAACTAAATTCGGAAGCTGGTTGTATGATATGATAAATGCTTTAATACAGATGGTGATTATGTTGAAAAGTAGTTAAGGTACATGTGTTCTTATTAAAGTAAAGCAGTAGAAAAAATTGCACTTGTTTTCTTTAAATATCAAAACGGCTCTTTCTTTAAGAAACATGCCTTTAACATCATTCAAATACAACTGAAAAAACATCCCAGGATACCTCATTAAAGGGATTGTTGCTGAAGATCTGTCATGACGATGAGTAAAGAAAAATATTTATGTCGTCCCCATTGCGGCTGACATCGAAAACACTATTGAAAAATAAGTATTCACAAGGATTAGTCATGAGAGTTGTATAACGAGATTTTTCTTGGGAGCACAACACTGTTATGTCTTCTTTGAAAAAAATAATAGTGTTTGGTATGATGCATTTCTCGTTGTTCATAGTTCATGTATAACTAGGCGATGTGTGATGTCACTTTTTTCTCTCTTCATCGAATGGATATATATAATATTAGCAGCAACCCGACAATCATAATTTTCTGACTACGTTGTTTCACTCATAAAATTCGAAGAATATGTATTAAAGAGTTTCAGAACTTGTAAAATGACAGTTTTTATTTTAGATCAAAATGCTAAGCCCCATATCCATATTCATAATATATCTAAATAATATAACATTTACTTATCACAAATCTCCAGTAATCAAATATGTTTGTACTTTTTTATTAATAATATCCTTACTTTCTGTACACTAAAATTTTAGTTCATTTTGCATATCTTTATTATTATTGTAAATACAAACATACTTGTCCATTTTTGTTATATTTATGAGCTTTTTAACAGTAATATTTTTAACTGGATGAATTTTCTTATATTTTTTCAAAAATATCATTAACAGTAATATTATTTAAAGTATGCTTCATGAAACCTAAGGTATAAAATTCTATACAATTATTTCCTTTAATAAAATCTTTGATTTCGTACTTAATTATTAAATTGTTAGTAATATCAATAATAATATGTAACCATTGACTATCTATTTTGTTATCTTTAAGCCTTTATTAATGGTTCTATATTTTTTCTTTAAGCAAAAATAAATAAATATTTTTAGCATTATAATTATTTTAAAAACAGTTATTTAATTCATAGATCTTTCTTAATAATTTCAATTTCTGGCAGGTTTTTTTCTTTTACATCTACGACTCTATTATTTTTCTAAAAATTTTATCTCTTAATTTTTACAGTTTTTTCAATTTTTGTAAAATATTTTTTTACCTTTCTGTATAATAACCTGTAAATTATTTCTATTAAAATACAGAGCATTCAGGCCTTAAGGATAAACGGCATTGTAAGACCTTATAGAATGGATTTCTCACTAAAATCATTTTTAGTGTCTAGTTCTATTTTGATAATCTCAAGAAATCTCAATATTTTCAAATCCATGTATACAGAGGTCATTTCCATCACTTTTACGGCTATTTTTAAACAATTATTGTTTTTGGTATCAAATCTATGTCGATTGAATGTAGTGTTTATGTAATTAGAAGTTTGTTCCACATAAATAAATTGACATTTTTTTACAATTTAATAAATAAAGAAAATTAAGAGACTTGCAAAAAATAAATCCAGTATTATGGTCATATGGTTACTATTTATTTTACTAAAAGTTTTATAGCTTTTATAAGCACATTTTGAACTAATTAACTTAGTATTATATTTATGGTTGTAAAAAATGTTGTTATTGGCTTCATCTTTTCATTCATAAGCATTTTTATACGCATCAATAATATTTTGACTCGAAATTTTATTAAAGTACCTGGGTTGTTATTATACTTTTTGTTCAAGAACCACTAAGAATTTTATATCGCCTATACTATTGACAAACATCGTAGAAAACTTTAAAATACTCTATTTGTCCATTACTTTATTAGTTCCTTATTGAAAATTTCCAACATTCACCCCAATTTCATCATATAAATATAATAATCAAAGCCATTTTTAACCAAATCCTAATCTCAAATCTTAAGATTGCATATCTTGCAAAAGCTAATAATAATACCAAGACAAAAAGTCATAATTTTATACACAAAACCAAAAAAAAAAGTTTTATCCTTTACAAAACAAACGAACAGCAAAAAGAAATTTCAAATTTCCTTAAAATCTACAACCAATATAGGGTTAAAATACCTAATGTAAAAACCATAAAGCACAAGAAATACAAAATAAGTGTAATGACGAATAGTATAACCAAAAAATACCTCGATAGATATTAAATACTTATTTTCACAATAATATACATACCATAATAGAATATCACAGAGCAAAGACAAAATCAAAGAAATTTAACTTTTTGCCAGTAGCTAAACAATAATTTTTTTTCAAAACGATAAAATTAAAATAATGTAATATCTAAAAAAGTTCAAGAAATATAGATAAATTTATACAGAAAAGTAATTTAGTTTCTTAAGAAAATTCTCCATAAAATTATAAGTTAAATTTTAAATGTGACAAAATAAAAACCACTAATTTAAAATTATAGTTATAAAAATATGCACAAAAATCTAGAATACCTAAATATATATATTAAAAAATGAGAAAAAACTTTTAAAAAATTTATGCTTGATAAATATAATGCGAAAATAAAAATAGAAAATAGATGAAAAAAAAAAAAATTAAAGGATTTTTTTTAATGAAACCTAAACAATTCAAAATTAAAGTTATTATACTTTATAGCATTAAATTATTATAATATATAACATCTATAAATTTTCTAAAAACAATATAAAAGAATTCAAGAATATTCATCATACATAAAATTTTTGATTATATAGATTATATATATAGAGAGAGAGAGATTGTGTGTATGTGTGTGTGACTAGTGCCTGGTCCACCTTTTTAATTTTGGCCTGTAGGGCAATATATCAGTAATCCCTTGGCGTGGTTGCTCGTAGACGACCACTGCTGGACAATCTGAAAGCTATTCTTGTTCTTTGAAATTATGTCCAAAGTCGTGAAACGATGCAGTGAGAAATCCCGAAATCTGCAGCCACGCTTGTCATATTTCAACTTTCCTCTATCTTTCCAATAACTCGATCTCGGATAAAAGCGTCCACATATCGTCAGCCATTCAACGTCTTTTAAAATGATATAAGCCTTACACTACCGGCCTTAACTTACACTACCGGCATGTTTTACCCCACTCCGACACTCAAACATTATACCTAGAAGCATATTTGCGCATGTGCTTTCGTACCTCACCCAAGTTAATCTCCTCATAGGTCTTTCCCTCCGCTCTACCTCTTCATTCCAATGATATGGTAATTTTTGACAAGGTCCTTATTTTTTGCACACCAGTTCCTGTCAAGAGAAATAATTAATGTACCTCTATTAATAAAGAATTTTTTAATGTTTTTTTTAAATTTAAAATGTATAAAAATATATTAAATAATTATTTACATAGAAATATTAAATTAGTTAATATGCCTCTAAAGTTTCAAAATAACTTAAATAATTTCTGCATGATTTTATAAAAGGCTGATTATCCTATTAATTTTTGAAAAAGAAATTTAAAATAAAAATTTTAGAATAGATTATTTGAATTTAATTTCTTAAATTTTATTTTTAATTTTTACTTGATTCTTTATCATATTGTTAAATGTCAAGTTTAAAGTGAAAATTCTGTAAAATAGTTTACTTTTAATTGTTATTTTTACTTCTAATTTGTGTAACATTTATTTCATTATACATTTTAATTATTTTCTAAATGTTTTTGTTTGTCCTTTTCTTTATTATGTGCCTTTTATGATATGATTTGCATTGGTATATGCTAAGAATTTTAAAAAAAATTCTAACAATAGTAAAACATTCTGAATGCATTGCCAAAAATAATAGTTCTTTTTTCATAATAAATAAGGTTATTTATTCATTTCTGCTGAGAGAGATATGCAACATAATATCCATATAGCTCGTTTTGCAGCTTTGTTATTTCATTAACAACAGTACTCAGAAGCAGAAGCGCGGAAGAGCGTGAACATTTCTCACTGCAGTCGATTTTATAGGTAGGGATATTTGAGGATTACCCCCCTGTCATGTAGACTCACGTGGTACAAAATGAAGGGATTCTGAGGGAAAATCCCTGACGCCTATCAGTCTCAAGGGATTATTTCTGACATATTTACGACTATGGGAAAGCAGATTAAATAGATTTTACGAGGGCGTGATCTATTAAATAAAAGGATAATTTGGAATTGGATCTAGAAATTAAAACAAACTCTTTATTTTTGAGTTAGAGATTGAAACAATTATAGAATTAAATTGGTTTCAAGTGAGATCATTAAAAATTAAAGTCGAATCCATATGTGTACACACACACACTCATATATATATATTTCTAATTACATTATTTCTATTATTATTTTAATTTAATTAATTCTCTTGAAGTTTGCTATGATATTTATGGTTGTTTGGTCTGTTAATAGGTTGTAAAATTTTAATTACATATATAATGGCTTATATCTGTAATGAATTAATATTATTATATATAATGTAATGTAGAACTCAAGTAAATGTTTAATATAATTTCCTTGGAATATATCTTTCTTTAATAGTGTTTGGTTTCAATTTGTGGTTATAATTTGAAAACTTTCTTTTCTTTTTTCTTTTTTTAATTCTGATGTATTTTAGTTTTCTAGTTCTAAATAAATTTTTACAGCATTTTAGTGATTTGTAATATCGCACCATATTAGAATAGTTGTGCACATTATCAATGGGCATTGATTATTCTTAATTTTATGTTCATTTGCTTTGGTTTAAATGTATGTTTTCTCTTTGTTTCCTTTTCCTAGTGTTTAATTTCTATTTTTTGAATGAAATTTATTTGTTCTTGGTTTATAACATTAATGATAATGTAGTTACTGAAGTTGAAATTGTTGGAATTCTTTAACTAGTTTAAAGACACTTTAAACAATCTGAAGTCTGAGGTAGTATTTAAATTAGATTATCTTAATTTTTCTGTTACTTTAATTCTTTCCTCATGAGGTTTGCTTTGTATTTTTGAGGGGCTTTCTTCTTAATTTGTTTGAAATTTTTAATGAACTTATATTTGTTCTGGATTAAAAAAAAATCAGTAATTTTATGGCTTTCTATCATTATAATATTTTATAAGTTTAAAATAAGGATGTTATTTTAAACTTAATCATTTTAGCTATTTAATATCTTACTGAATTTTCAGATAATCCTGTAGTATTTGTCGTTTTAATTTTCATTAAATTTATAAAATTTGGTTTTTAGTATTTATAATTTGATTGTATGATTGTGCATAATTTAAAATTAGGTCTAATTTACATTAATAATTAAGTACACTCTCTCACACACATACACAACCACACACACACACACACATATATATATATATATATATATGTGTGTGTGTGTGTGTGTGTGTGTG
>BMAW01054025.1:0-80803 GCA_019974015.1 Nephila pilipes
CATCACTTCAAAGGACTGAAATTCAATTAATGAATGAACAACCAAATTGAAGTTTCGTAAGGTACTTTAATTTTTTTTAAAATTAATATATGTAATTTGCAAATTTCATTCATGTCTTTTTTACTAGTTTTCTCCCATTCCTTTTTAACAGCTTTGAAACTATTTTCCTCAAAACGGCTCGCTTCCGTTTCACTGTAATTGTTGACACATTTCGTCAATACGTGAAAGTGTTCCCACGACTGAAATTGTTAAATCGATGAAATTTAATTTTCATAAATTTAAATAAAATATATTCATACTTTCACCTAAGTTTTTAAGGATCGATCTGGATCTCTCCATAATTATTATAAATGTATCTGTTATGGAGCTCAATAGGATAATTAATAAGTGTATTGCACAAAAAAAAAGTTTTCGATCTGTCAAACCTTTGATACCGAGATTTGCGGTCGGTAGCGGAGCTCGTTAAGATTCCGCTCCTAAAAGAAAAATCAATCCCTTGTGATGTTGCTCCTACAGCGGCAAACAGACAATATATGCGAACCTCTCATCATTTTCTTCTTCATAAAATATTTAAAAGTTAAAAAATTGTTCTCTTTAAAATAATCGTCACTTTTAAATGCATTCCAAACTTTTAACACTTACGAATCATTTTTCATGTTTGAAATAGTTATCTAACCGTTGATCTCAATTCACATTGCATTGAATCACCAAATCTAAAAGAGGCATTTAAGAAATCACAAAAAATAACTGTTTTTTTTTCATGTTAACAAGAATTTATTATTATGTCTCAGAATCCTACAGTTCAACAAATATGTTCTACCAACATGATTTCTTAATTTTCTCTCATTTTATCCCCCCCACATCCCATTTAAATAGATATAGAACCTTATATTGGCTACTAAAGCAAAATTATAGTTAAAATTATTATTCTCAAAATATCTACATGATACATAACTTATACGTCATCGTTTGTTTTTTTTTAATTTTGAAATTAATAAAAATAATTCAAGGAACTGCATAATTTTTATGGGTAATTTTTTCGTGTAAAGACATTTAACATATTAGTTGTGAAAAGATCCTTAAAATGTTTTCCGAGTATCAGTAATTAGTTTTTTTGTACAAACACAAAAAATTTAACAAAGGCTCAGAAATTGTTTCTTGTTATTTATTTTCCGACTTTTATGCGGTATAGAAATAATAATGATGTGATGACTTTCGTATCAATTTTATGTATATATCCTTAAATCTATTTACACCCACCCCTCAACTTCTCATATATATATATATATGTGTGTGTGTGTGTGTGTGTGTGTGTATGTATGTATGTATGTGTGTGTGTGTTTGTGAGAGAGAGAGAGAGACAGTAGCATAGAATAACAAGTTACTTTTTAAAAGCACAGATTCGTTTTTGATGTGTTTCAATTTTATGTGAATGACCAAAATAAATGAGTGATACGATAATTTCTATTTTCATATGTAAGGATTCTGGAGTAAAACTTCAATCTCTACTATAGACTTTTTTTTTTATCTTATAAGAAATATTATTATTATTTGTGATAACATTATAATTACAAATATTATGAATTATTTTAATTTTCATAATATTTGCAATTAACATTTTGTTACAAAAATTATGAATCATGAAACAAAAACAATGTATAAGAACTTTCTATAATGATAAAATGATATAATAACAAATCAGTAGATCATTTAATCTGCATATCACGTAATCAGGCATTATACAGTTAATTCGACATGTATAAACAGTGTAATCACGTTCTTGAGGAAAATAATAAACATTTGTTGAAATAGAAACAAAAGGAATACAAACAAATAAATACGAATCGTACTCAGTAATGATATATAATTGTTGTTCATAAATATTATAGAAAGCACTTCATAGATACTTTTAATAAATTTTAATATTATTACGGAGGATTTTAGTCTTTTCATACGATTTTAAAAATATGTAAGACAATTCAGCAGGTATTGAAAAAATACTTAAAAACCTGTCTTCAATTACAGAATCACAGAGTAAAATATGTCTAGAAAAAAGTTTAAAAAAGCTTCTTTTTAAGAAAAAAAAAAGCTCAAAACTCTTTAACTTCAAATATATTATTAAAGAAAGCGTTTGATATAAATTTCAAATACCTCAATTAGAATCAGTCTTATTAGCACACATTAAAAACTAAATTTTAACAAAAAATCTTCAGGAAAATATTAATTTTCAATTTATTTATTTTAAGTGATTCACTTTATTTACTAATAACTAGACTAAAAGATTTTTTCTCTAAATTAATGAATTGCAAGAACATATATCTGAATAATTATTAGCACTTCTATGATTGCCTAATAGATCAGATTGTTATGAAATATGATCATAAATGTTAGTGCGTTTTAGCAATTGTATAGATATTTACAAAAAAATTAGTATTTTTAACGTTTTATGCGTTTTTTTGTTACATCTAACTTACATAATCAACATAAAAACCAACTCATTGTCCCTGCTTAATGGCGATGTTAGCTTAGTGATTAAGTTCGCTCGACTGAGGTTGTTTTCGTCGAGCCCTGATGCCACTTAAGACCAGCCGTGTAGAGGGTCCGAAGCCCATTAAATGTGGTCCTCCCTAGAAAGGGGTGTGGAGTTTTGAAAAGGGACGAGCCAGCTCAGGTATCATCCTTGTCATTTGACCGAGGTTCGAAATTAGAATTTTTAAAATATTTATTAATTTAAAAATACTTAACAACAACTTATCATCGGAAGAAATCGATAAACTACAGTTACAATATAAAAAAGGAAAGTTTTTTTAAATAAAAGGAAAATTTTCTAAATAAAGTAAATTCAAATAAAAGGAGTCTAAATATGAAGCCTAGGACCATCACCAATAATGAAAATTTTGGTCTAATATCCTGGGTGCCTTTCGCATGTCTTTGAATCCTCGAGCTCGTGAGGTCACAATTCCAGGTTTGTCTGATAGGTCTCCCGAGCAGATATGTGAGTTTTTAATAAGTCCTTTTCCAAAATAATTTTTACTTAAATTTTGAAGAATATCAACGTCCTGAAAAGGTATCCTTAGTCTTTAAAAATTCTCTGTGGTGGGAAGGCTTCTTGCCTTGACTTTTTGGATTGTGGAATTTAGAAATATACAGTTTCTAATTTTTCTAATATCTTAGTTAAACTCTTCAATTTAAGTACGCAATTATCCAATTTTCCAAATAGTTTAAAAGATTCTATATTGAAACTCCTCCTTAAACCTGTTAAGGAATCGTCGTTTATTAAATCCTACATACAAAATTGTTCTTTACCAATTTGAGAGATAATTGTTGAGTGTGATTGATGGATTGGTTTTATTGAATATTCAGTGACAAAACCTATTATTCCCCTTAAAATATTTTTTTCAAAAAACAATAGATATAAAAAAATTCATCTTTTGTAAGAATCTGTTAAGTGTAAGATTATATTTCTGGATTCATCAAAACGATATTCTTCCTTCACTTTAGTTTAAGTTTAAGAAATTATTTGGCTGTGATGACGCCATTTTCCACACTTGGTTTCGCATATCAAACACAAAAGATATACAGAACACTTAATTGTTACTTTTATCGATATCAAGGATACCTTCGACAAAATAAATTGGTGAATTCTATTTAATATTTTTAGAAATCTATATTTCCTAATCTGTTTTCAAAATTTTACTTAATATTTCTTAATAAATCAACATATTATTTTTTTCTACTACTAATTTCTAAATAAAGCCCCTAATTACTCAAGGCTGTTAACAAGATTTGGTGTTTGCACACACTCTGGGGAGCTTTATATATTTTAAATCGATTTTGAATAGTAATTGCAACAAGTTCTTAGTTCAAGTTTTTGTGGATGATCTAGCGGTTATTTCCTCCAGAAATTCCAGAACAATTGTCGAACATAGCACCAATATTTTAATTAATCTCATTCTTGAGCATATGAAGCGATTAAGTTTGAAAGTCTCGATTAAGAAGACCGCCTCGGTTGTATTCAGTTGCTTGTCAACCCATAAGGGAGTTCAGAGTGGTAGCGCCTTCAATCGAAACTCAATTTTGAAACTAAAAATTCCTACATAAAAATTTATAAATATTTGGGTATTTTGATTGACTGCCGGCTCACCGGGATCCTCCACAACTATCTGAGAGAAAATAAATATATAATCTCTCATTAAAGTTCAATAAGGCTTCATGAAAAATTTCTATTTAAAACATTCCTTTTTTCTCTTGAACACTTAATGATCTATGATGTTAAGTGTTGCTCTCACCTCATTATCAAGTTAAGCTCCTTTCAAAATATTCACCTTTAAAATATACAACGGCATATAAGACGTATCCAACTGCTGTGTTTTAAGCTAACATTAGAAATTCACAATTTTGAATAATGGAAATTTATCTACCAGTCAGATAGGCAGTTTTCAAAACAATCGGATGAAAATAATCTTTGACACTTGCTTGGCATCATTAAATTAATGCATTACAATGATGCAGAACACATAGAAACAGAGAATAATATTCGCTATTCTATTTCAAACATTTCTTGGTCATCACTCGAGGAGGCCAGTTACAAGTCTCCTAGAGAGCTTGTCGTATGACGCGCGTAGCGCCCTTTGTTCTCCAGTTTTAACAATCTGTTCCCGAATTACCAAGAGGTTTATTCCAAATTTCATAAAATATTACAATTGTAATATAGAGTACAATATTCATAAGTAATTAAATTACATGTATTGCAAACATAACACTAACAATTTAAAAATTTCAATTACATTGGCACCTCTTTATACTTATCATGAGTCTTGTAATGAGATCAACATTAATAAACACATAATAAAATTAAATTTAATCACTAATTTTAAGATTATATAGTAACTGCGTAGGTTCTTTTAGGACAAATGTTTCTGTCTTGATTTCACAAGACCTTATCTTTCTATGTCTGCCAGGAAAAACTGATATAACATTTCCTAATTTTCAAAAATATTTTGGAAATTTAATTAATCATTAATTAATACAATATCATTAATTTTGAATTCAGTAATTTTACCAGAAGATTTGATACTATTAATAGATCTAAATGTTAAAATAAATTCTTTTTTTTTTTCTATTTGTTCCAAAGCATGTTTGTTAATCTTTCACGTTAATTATAACTTATAAAAAAACATTTTCTCTTAGACAACCCTCTTGCTCTCATGGACTTCATATGAGGCTTTTACAATAATTCAAAGGAACAATGGCTTAAAAAAATCAATTTTTTTCGCTTGAGTGACACCTCTTATCCATTTAAGTCTCAAATGGGGCCTCAAATTGCATTAGTATATCGTAACTGATGGCAACACTTATCGTGAAACATTGAAGTAACATCATTTGTTTCTTACTAAAATACACTTCCACAAAATATACTGCTGTTTGTAGAAAATGCAACACCATGAAAGAATCATCAGAATCAAATGAAATTTAATGCAGAAACGCAGCCTGATACAAATAAATGATGAATTTTCAAAACAAGAAACAAATTAAGCGTCAGCAATCTGTTTGGTGCCGCCACCATGCGCTGCAATAAGTGCTGCTATACGACGTGGCATGGAGTCAAACAGATGTTGATTACTGGCAGGGAAGAATTCCATATCGCTTGAATGCGCAGCCAAAGTTCGTCTTTGGAAACTGCAGGACGCGGATCACAGTAGAGACGCGACCATACCATATCCCACACGTGCTCAATGGCGCATATCCGGTGAATAAACGAAGGGAAAATTGCTACGTTGTGCTGAACAAAGTCTCGAACAGTCCGCAGCATGTTAGGCGCTTAATCCTGCTGAAGAAAAATCGGGATGCCTGAAGGAAAGGAACGACCGGGCTGTAGCACTTCAGGACATTACCTGTTCTTCATGGATTACCCCTCAATTCGTATCAGGATCGTCCATGATCGAAATGCACAGATCATCTCAGGTGATTCGACCCTGTCGTTCAATACCTCAGGAGGCAGCGTTTGGCATAGCATTTAACACGAACAATCATGGGTCCACCGTTAAGCGTGGATTCATCGAAAGACACTTGGTGCCGATCGGCTCGCCTGTCTCTGTGCCAGAGCACTGCCGACGCAGCCGTCAGTGATTCGCCTGAAGTCTGTATAAAGCACCCGCGTCACGGCGCAGCCAGACGACGCATGACGACCGACATTGCCTGTGGCAGTGAAGCATGCTGGCTGCCTGGAGGAAGCTGTCGATCATTCACCATGCCGGAGCAGGTGTCGATCATCGCGCTCTGACGTCACCTTCTGTCGTCAGTGCCTGTTTTTCAGTTGTTCGGTGCTCGTCAGTCCACTGCCCAGAGCTCGCATCACTGTGGAACTCCGCTGCATACAGGCTGCTATTGCGATAGGAAAATCCTCCTTCGAGAAGCCGATTATCCTCCCTCGTTCAAACTCCGTAAGTTGCTTGAATTTCTTATTCTTCCGTCTGTGGAGCATACTCAGGTCTCACTAACGTTTGCCACTTTCTAGAAATATCATAACTTTTTCAACGTCCCTACAGCACTTTATTTATGACGCTTTCAGCATCAATTCAGGGCGCTGCGCGCACACTACCGATGGCATCCTGAAACTTTATTCAGTTGCATAATCCATATAATTGACATTTGCTGCGAATTTCATTTGATTCTGATGATTCCTTCATGGTGTTGCATTTTCTACAAACAGCAGTTTAATAATAATAAAGGACAGTCATTTGAATTTTTAAACGAGTAAAATAACGCTTTCCATATTAGAAGCAAATAAAAATATTTTTATGAATTACAATACACATCGAAAATCCTTTTGGAAGATCATAGTGCATTCAAAATGAAGGAAGTGCGCACTTATGCATGTTAATCAATATAAAAATATTCTAAAGAGTCAACTGATAAATTTATATATAATTTTATAAGCAGTTAAGAGATTATTTCGTGATGCTCAGAGGGGTGAGAGAAAATTTACAAAAAAATAGCAGAATTTTTTTAAACTGGATATTATTTTTTTAATTCTCTCTGTAAAAAAAGCAAATACAGTTGCATACCTTCTTTCATGCGATATAAATATTTGTATATTATCTTAATTTTCAAAGAAATACAATTCAAAAATAAAAATATAATTCCCTTTTACTGTTTCGAAGAAATTAAATTTAAAGAAAGGAATTGCCAATTTAGAACTGGAGGCCACTCGCTTCTTCTAAAAAGTGTGATTTCCTTCAGGTTCGTTTCAACCCTCTTTTTATTAGCCCTGATTAAAAAAGGGAATGTGTTTTTGTCACTTCTGTTGAGGGCATTAGTGTATCTCTTGTCCCTTCATGAGTGATCCTTAACTCATGTTAGCAAGTAAATAAAAGGTCGCTGGGTGGAGTGGTCGGTCCTTCCCACAGTAGCATTTTAATCAATAAATTGGGCATACATCGCTTTAGAAATAAAACTAATATTTTCCCTGATTCTCAGCAAAAGCTTTCAATAGAAATGTTTAATATAGAAGTAACCGTCTTCAACCCGTCATATCGAGGAATAACACTCGACGATTAAAATTATTCTTATCATGATCTTACCGAGGCTGAGCAGTGGTAATACTTTTCACTAAACTCTCCAATAAATCTTATTGCGATTGAAGTAGACCCTTGATCGGTCGTCTGTTGGGATGTTCAGCTATTAACTGACACTAATGGTCCTGCACTCACTAGGCTTATTACTCCAACGATCTCTTTTTCTCTTATTGCCAAACGATACTTGAGTCAAATGCCTGCCAGAGCGTATTAAGAACATTAGATTGTCATATTCTCGTTGCAAATCTTCAAAAATACAAAAAGTTTCAGTAGATGCATTTTGATCAGAAACAGATTCAGAATATTCTTAGTTTTGTTACCACTAGGTGGTAACCAATAACACGGAAATAGGAATAAATCATTTGAAATGGCAATCTTTCAAATGTCTTCGTTTAGCTTTCTTATTTCAGATGGAGATTCTTGTGGAGAGAGTTACATCATTGCCCTTCATGGACTCAATTGAAATTTAAAATAATTCTGACAAATAATAGTCCTAAAGGAACCGATGGTAAAAACGATAATTATTAATCAATAAAAAATAAAAACCAATAATTGTATAAATCCTTTTCGCGACTTATAAGATGTTCAAGAAGTTGATACTTCTTTTATGACCGTAGATGAAGCCGTAAATACTATTTTTAAATGAAATAATTTTTTAGAGCTCACCAACGTGCTTGCAAGTGTTACTTTGATGATTAAATTAGTACAAAATGAAGCCCGAGAAGAAATATTGAGAAGGAATTTATGCGGACATAGTATTTAATCATTACAACAAAAATAATTTATTTTGTCAGTGCAAATAAAAACCGAGCAAAGGATAAAGTTGTAAATTGTATGCTATTCAGATCATTACTTTCTACGTGAGGTACTTGTATAACGAAGAAATATTCCTTTTTGAGGAAGTTAAACATCTGGAAATGTATGCACTAGTTTTTAAACCAGTTTAATCTCCCAGTCTTGTGCTCAATAAAAAAAATTAAAAATTTATAATTTAGGCACCTTGGAACAAATAATTCTTCCCATGGTTTAATGACATAAATCGGGTAAAATTTTCTTTAACATCTTCGCTGTCATCATACAAGACTACTCATTTTCTCTGTATTCACAAGCCTAATTATGTAACACATCATTTTTAAATCACCGAGCTCGAATTTTGTTGTAGGAAATGCAGATAGAATTTTAGTTGTTTGGCGTACAGGAACACACAATATCATATTCTTGGGTGTTGAAATTTATAATTTATTTCTCAGAATTTTGAATTATAAAAATGAATTTAAAAGCAAGGATATGCAAATAGGATTTTCTTGGATATGAGCAGCCACTCCATATCAGTTTGGACAGCGAACGTGTTTATTAGAAGAAGATGCATACAAAAAAAAAAACTTTCTATCTTTTCCTCATAACTTACACTGCGAGATAAGGAGATTGACGTGCATGATGAAATCGCAATTAAACCTATTTTCATTAGATATTATTTTATTTTTAATTAATTAAATATAAGGCATTGCTTGTGAACTTTCATGTTTTTTTAAAATTTTTAACCTATACCTATTATTTTCTCTAACTCCTGGGCAAGCGTGAATCCAAAGTTCTGGCTCATCTTTTAAAAATAATAAAACTGGGGTTTAAAGCCCCAGAGGGTTATGCACCCCAATTAGAGCTCCGCATCCATAAAACGGAGATTCTATTTACTAGAAGGTGGGGAGAAGGGCAGATGCACCATGAGCGCATGTGTAATGGCTTTTACAGTAGGGTTACTATGGCAACCGATGGTGTCATGGAACGAAGTGTGTTATTGCAGTGAAACTGAATTATAATATAACATTTCGAAGCAACGTAATTTTTATTTTCTTTCTTCCTTTCCATCTTTTTTCCCCCAAATATTATGGTTAGAACGAATAACTTTAAACAGACGTTAATAATAACCAAAAAAAATTATTTCTTCTAACATTGTGCATCTTGAGGCTTTTCATAGCGTAGGGTTTTGCAAAAACAAAAATAAATTTCGCATTCAAACACTGGTCTTTAAAAAGGAACCTACAACTGTTAAGTAACTAAAGAAAGAACTGTATAATATAACTTGTGTAAGGTATACTTACATAATGCATTTTGAAGAATTTTTAGAGCTTTTAAAGTAAATGAGGGAACTGGTAAGATTAATTATTACATCATGCTGTTCACCCATAATTTTTTTATCACAATTTTTTTTTGAAATTGCATAATCCGAATTTTTGATAGGTCGAGAAAAAAAAAAACAATCTATATAATATTTGAACCGGACAGAAAAGAAAAAAAACAGAAACAGAAACTATAAATTATTTCCTCTATATCGCTAAATTAGAACGTGTTGCTTTTCTGACAAAATTATGGGTTTCATCTTCAAACTCATCAAACCGTTAGAGGTACTGTTGTCGTTTCTTTAAAACGTAACATAGTGAATCAATTAAAAGAATATTTGATTGACATTTTACCCGTAAATTACTGGTTCGTAGCGTACATTCAGCACATTAATCTAGAATAAGAAATATTTGTTTACATTTCCTTTCAAGAAAGAGAAATACCAAATAAACTGCAATTTATTCAGAAACGTTTTTGGCCATTAGAGACTGGGAACCTTTTTCTAAGTAATGATTAATCTTTTTGCTGCAAACATTGAATTGTTTTTTAGTATATATATATATATACTAATTGTATGCCTTAATGTTGATTAAAGAAATTTAATATTTTAAGGCGATAATTAAGAATAATTAAAATCATTAGACCTGACCTCACGACAAGGGGAATGATTATAAATTGTGATCCGACACGAAGTCTTCGGTGCCGATAAATCTTCATAACTGATTTAGGTTTGTAGTTTGAACTCGGATTTATATATTGAATGCATGCATGATATCACTTTGTATGAATCTGCACATTTCAAAACATAAATAAAATGTTTTTTATTACAACATCGTTATCAGAAACTAAAACTAATATTTACTTGTCTTTTAAGAAAACTAAACAATTGTGATTTCATTGCAGCCTTGATAACAATCTGCTATTTACACATAATCTTAAAAGAATTTTTTTTAAATAGGAAACAAATATTCATGCTATGTATTTGTTCTTACAAATACACGATACAACAGCACTCTTCAGTGCTACTTCCGAAAATTTTTACCTTTCTCCTCTGACACTAACGAATACCAACAATGGAAACGAGCTGCATAATGAAATGGACTCTAATGAGGACTCAAGATCCACCATCTCTTCCATATCTGTAAATTCGGACGACACCAGCCTCTCTGTGACAGAAGACACTGAAAAAAGAATCCAATATGTTGCTCAAATGAGAGAAATTCAAAGATCCCAATTGGCTCTCTTCGACTCCATTAACATGAACCAGGAAGATACCGAATATATGACCTGCTTGATTGCAATTGAGAAAAGGAACAAAGAATTGGAACTACTCGAGGGTGAATACGCTTCTATTGCGCCTTGCGACACTGCTGGCACCCAATACATAATGCCCCATATCCCTCTATACTCTTTTAAAAGTAAAGAAATTGACTTTGATGGTTATATCACTCCTCCCAAAAATAAAACTGTTCGTAAATTAAATTGAACAACTAACTCTCAAAACGAAGTCTCTGTTCAAAATAAATGTCAAAAATTAGCTGCAATTGAAAATAATCAAAATCTTGAAAAAATAATAATACAGCTCAACTGAACTCCGAAAATAATTCTAATAAAACTAAGAATCTCCCCCTACCAATTATGTTAACAATAAGTAATAGTCTCCCAATCCAAATTCACAATAAATTTGCTAGTCTTAACCTTCATGAAAAAGAATCCCAAAAATCTACGGAACAATCCACCTCTTATCAACAACCAACCACACCTAAGAAAATCACGACCAAAATTCTTCCACCGCCCATAATGCTGAAAATTAATAATAATTATAAACAATAACTGAAAGAAATTACCACTTCACTCTCTAAGCTCCAAACAAGACTCTCCGGCGAGTACATCAAGCTTTATAAAGATACCAATGATGAATACCATCAGCTTGGAAAAATTTTAGAAAACTCACCATGCGAGGATTACGTGATTCAACCCAAAAACTCGAGGCCCCTGAAACTAGTTTTTAAGGTTTTACCGAGAGATACACCTACCTCCGACATCCATGAAGAATTAGAGGAAATGGGCTTCACACCCACCCGAGTAAATCAACTTATCAATAGAAGAACGAAACTCCCACTCCCCGTCTTCATGATAGTGCTTCCAAGAAATGAAATCTACCCCAAAATCTATGAGGTGAACAAAATTTGTTACATAACAATAACTGTTGATGAATATAAAAGCAACCAAATTACGCAATGTTACAATTGTAATCTGTTCCATCACTCCTCCCAGAACTGTCATAAGACACCTCGCTGCATTAAATGTGCAGGTCCACATCCAACCAGAGATTGTGAAATACAAGGAAAAATCGAAGATATAACATGCATAAACTGTGAAACCAAAGGCCATTCAGCCTCCTATGGATGATGTAGGGCCTTTCTGAAACCTCTCAAAGGCTCAAAAACCAAAACTCCTACAAGCTGTATCAAAGAAAACTTTACCTACGCTGACGTGCTCACCTCTAATCAACAGATGGCGCCACAAAATGAAGAACTCCCACCCAGGAAAAACAACACTCAACGCTCCCGAAGAACCACAAGTGAAATTAACCCGGCCAACGCACTCCTCCAAGCGATCGAGCAACTAAAAGAACTCGCCGAAATTTTCTCCCTCACCCCTGGACTCCTAAATCTCACTGCCAAAATCAGAGCAGCTAAATCAAACGAAAATAAAAAAAAACTGCAACCCTACAATCCCTAATTCAACTTGTTATTGCTGATTAATAGCCCAAATCTAAATTTTAACTCCCTGGGTCTCGTGATATGCTCATGGAACGCTAATGGCATGAATTCTAAAATAGTTGAGCTTCAGGAATTTATATCCAAATTTTCTCCTAATATTCTACTTATTCAAGAAACTCATCTTAAACCCAATCAAAATATTTTCATCTCAAATTACTCTCACTATAGAAACGACAGAATTTCAGACGAAGCTGCCTCCGGTGATACAATGGTGCTTATTAAACGAAATTTAAAACACCATAGCCTGCCTACCACTCCACACCAGTGGGTGGAATCTACAACAATTGTTCTAACTCCCCTTAACCAATATCCCATCACTATTCCCTTAATATACATTCCTCTCAGTTCCAATCCTCATCTCTTCACCATAGACCTAGAAAATATTCTTCAAACCAATAGCAACTGCATTTTATTTGGCGACTTTAATGCTCATCATACACAATTGGAACTGCAATAGAATTCATATTTGAGGTAATCAACTAAATCACTTTGCAAACCAAATTGATCTCAAAATTCTATTCCCACCCACCCCAACCCGTTTTGGCCACACAACCTCATCAACCATTGACATTGCACTTATCCGCAAATTTCACCACCCATACAAAATTATTTCAATTCTAGAACTCAGCTCCGGACATAATTCAGTTCTCCTTGAATTCTCTTACAATATCCCGTACGAAATAAACAATAGAGTTACATATACATGCTGGTCAGCATTCACTAAACATTTACACAACACCACTATTTTTTTAAAATTATCACAAATCAACAACACTGAACAATTAGAAGCGAACATCAGCATTCTTACAGAAAATATTATTAACTCACACAAACAAGCATCCAAACCGGTACAAATCACAAATAAAACATTCACATTAAAAATCTCATTAAATTTAAAAACAATCTTCGAAAACTATACTAACGTTCATTAAACCCTGATATCAAAACAGAAATTAATAGAATTCAAAATCAAAATAAAAAGAAATTTATAAATTCTCACAACACTCTTGGAATCAAAAACTAGAAGCTCTCAACACTCAAGACAATTCACTCTGGAACACTACTAAATTTTTTAAAAACAAAAGATCAACCATCCCTCAACTCAACACTCAACATGGTACAGCAATCACTGACGATCAAAAAGCCGAAATTCTCATTGACCAGCTTGAAAAAACTTCCAAAACAACCCCTCCACTGATCCTAACTTCGATAACACAGTTTCTACCACCATTCAAAATTTTTTCTCTTCCTCCCCCCCCCTCGAATACACAACTCCCACTACTCCTCAGGATATCATCGATTCCATTTAAAAAAATGAAAAACAAAAAAGCACTAGGCAAGGATAATATTGCAAACAAAATGCTGAAAAATTTTCCTCTCAAAATCATTTTTCTTTTAACAATCATTATTAACAAAATCCTTCTTTTTAACCGTTTCCCTCAAATTTGGAAAACTGCTATTATCTTCCCAATTCATAAGCCCGGTAAAAATGCCTACCTCCCTGATAGTTACAGACCCATTTCTCTTCTTTCTACATTAGACAAATTCACCGAATCAATAATTCTTGATAGACTTCAAATTTTTATTAACCAAAATAATCTCACTAGCCCGAATCAATTTGGCTTCACGAACAAACTCTCAACTCTTCACCCTCTACTCAAACAAACCACTGGAGCAGTTTTTTTCGATATCACTAAAGCGTTTGACAGAGTATGGCTTGCAGACTTAACCTGCAAAAAATTATTGACACCCCCCCCCCCCCCCCTCTGATTCAACTCATTCATTCCTATTGCAACGACCGTTATTTCCAGGTCAGAATTCAAGACTCCCTTTCATCATCACGCAAAGTTAATTCAGGAGTAGCGCAAGGCAGTTTGATCGGTCCCTTTTTATTCAATTATTATGTTGATGAAACACCAAATTTAATCTAACAAGCCTAAATAAGTAGGCCGATGATACCGCAATTGTAGCCAAATTTAAAAACCCAAAAACTGCAACTCTTACACTCAATAAACATCTAACCTTCCTCGAAATTTTTTTTAACAAATGGAAAATCAAAATTAATGTTGAGAAATCACAAGCAGTTTTATTTACAAAGAAAAAATCCACCCCCTCCCACCTTTTTCAAAAACAAATTCCATGAAACATTTCAGCTAAATATCTGGTCTCACTCTTTCGATAAATATCTGACCTGGAAACAATATATGCTCAACATCCGAAAAAATTTTCGAAGACTTTCTCACAAATTTTATCCTTTAATCAACAGAAAATCAAAAATGAACCTCCATAACAAGCTACTCATTTACACTGCCTTCATGCATCCTATCATCAGTTATGCAAGCCCAATCTGAGCATACTGTGCCAAAAGCAATCTCCATCTTCTTGAAACTTCCCAAAGCTCAACTATCAGAATGATCGTCAGAGCCTCCATGTTCATGAAAAATAAAGAAATCTACAAAGCTATAAAAATCACTACTTTTAAAAAATATGTACAAAACCTAGCTACTAAATTTTTAACTCTCTCAACCCCATCGATAATATCAATATTATAAATCTTGAAAAATATTTAATTACCTCACAAATCAAAAGAATCAGGCAAATCCTCTACGATTCTTACAACCCTCCTTAATTGTTTTTTAACTTTTATCTCTTTTTATTATCAATACTTCAATCACCAGCCATGTTCTTAACTTTTTTTCTTTTCCTTGGTGTAAACCCCTCCCACCTAATATATAGTAAATTACTCTCCTGTGAGGGCAGCCAATAGCAGCCTCTATGTAAGTAATCGCAAAACAAGCTTTCCTCAACACTTCAGATAGAACAAATGACTGATCCTGAGCGCTCTATTTTGAAAATTTTTTTAACCCTGACCACCGTTGGTGTAAAGGGTTTTTGTGTTTCGTTTTCCTCTTGGCCTTTAGCCAAGGCATCGTCCATGGAGATAAGCGAACCAGTTAATAAAGAATTAACACCTCCACCAGCAGAAGCTGCAGGAGAAAATTCTACTAGCAACACCTTGGCTAGCAATGTTGTAAACGATGTCCAGGCAGCCCACCTTGACCCCGACGCTTCTCCTAAAGAAATTGAACAATTATTTGTGAAGAATGCGGAAGGAATTAGGAAGTTGATCGAACTGAGAGATCTTTATGCCTTATGGGCAAAAAGATTAAGCACGGCTTCAACGAAAAACCCTTCGGAATTTTGAAAGCCTATGCAGAATTGGGCATAGTCTAAGCCCAATTAGCCGCTATAAAAGGCAAACTAAACGTGCCTCTCTTCAAGCTACAGGCAACTTTTGCCATTCTAGAGAAAAACCTAGAGGCAGCTAAGAAAAAAATGGAGAAGAAATTAAAGAAAGCAGCAAAAAAAATGGCGGCGATGCTCCCTCCAAAACTCCGGAAGTGGGTGTGGCTTCCACCAAGACACCGGTCAAAGGCGCGGCTACAGCCAAACCCAAGTCTAAGAAGAGTTCAGCGGATGCTGACGGCTTCACGGTGCCTCCTAAACATCTTACCGTTAAGACGGGTAAGTTAACTCACTCTCATTCTTTGACCGCGGTCCAGACGACCCCCCCCCTTCTACTAATTCTTCCAAAAGAGATGAGATCTCTGATCTAAATGAGGAAGAGGACGCTGGGGAACCAGTGAACCCCACCACACCCTTAGCAAAACCTAAGATACCTCAATTTGTTATTACTCCAAAAGGAGATTGGAGACAACTCCTCTCCTTTGCTAGATTAGAAGCGCCTTCTCTTTACAGCAAACTTAGCTGCTGCTTCCTTCGTCTCACGGTTAACCATGAGACGGAGTATAGAAAGCTTGCCAATTTCCTGAGCAGAGAAGGTATAGAGTTCAAATCCTACATGTTAAGGTCAGATAGGCCACTGAAACTTATCCTTCGTGGCCTACCATCCACTACTGATCTGGAAGAGGTCAAACAGGAAATTGAAAGCGCAGGCTTTCAAGTCCATAAAATTTCCCGTCTTTCAAAATTCCAAACAAAAGCCCCAATGCCATTAATTTACTTTCAAATTATAAATAATCTAAATAGAGAACAAAATTATAGTTTCACCGGCATGTTTGGTACGGTGATCAGCATTCAGAATTAAAGGGGTAATAAGCACCCCTCTCAATGCTGGAGGTGTCAGGGGTTTTTCACTTTTCTAAGGTTTGACACCTCCCCATTAAGTGTGTCAAATGTGCTGGGGCACATAGGGCCAGAAACTGCCCAAACGATTTTGACACACCTTTAAGAAGTGCTAACTGTGGTGGGGAACACGCGGCGAATTGGCGTCAGTGCCCCCAATTCCCTAAGGGCAAAAATTCACGCCCAAATAACACAAATAATAATCAGACCAAAAATAAGAAAAACCCTGCCCCTGAACAGGTTATTAATAACTCCAAGAACCAGCGTCCTATCGAGAGTTATTGACAGATCACTCCCCTTGATTCTTACTCCGAAATTGTTTCCGGACAATCTACGGAGAAAGCTCCAGCCCCTATTCCAAATCCTTCGGTACCCTCCAGCACGGAAATTTTGGGGATATTTTCCGGGCTGTTATCTCCATTGCTAGTGACGCAAATGTTGACCAGCAATTATTTGCTCGGGCATTTAGGGAGTGTCTCCCTGCCCTCCGCTAAGTCACAGAGGCTGACGAAAAGACCTGCATTATTTACGAGGCCTATGTCGCTCTCAAACACGGGAGCGCATATCGCGCTATCCCCCACCATTAAAATTCAATCATGACGTGCACGACATTTCAATTGGTTTTTGGAACGCAAATGGTCTGCATTCCAAAATTGACGAAGTCCGTGACTTCGTCTCAGAGCATAATTTTTATCAGTTTTTGGTTCAAGAAACAAAGCTCCAACCGGAGCAAGAACCCCAGATCACCAACTATCGTCTGTTCAAAGACGATAGAATAATTTAACTCCTCGTATCGATGGAGGTACCACTATATTCTGTAAAAGAAATTATGAACACTGCAGAGTCCTCTTACCGAGGTTACAATATATTGATGCAACTGCTATTGAAATCACAATTAATATCCTCCACTGCGAATAGTCTCTGCTTAATTTCGTAGTACCCCACTAAATAGATATCGTTTTCCAGAGGAGAAATTCGCTAAAATTCTCAAGTCTTGCCAAAACGTGATCATTGCTGGAGACATGAATGCCTGTCATAAGGAATGGCACGACTCAAGATCAAATACTTTCGCCCACAAACTGAAAAATTTGATAAGCAGAACTACAGGTGCTACGGTTGTTGCACCGTACACCCCTACGCACTTAAACCCTAGGTCCCGACCGGAGGCGAGGGATTCTATTATTGATCTTGCAATCTTTAAAAATATTCTATTTAATTCTGATATAACGAGTCATTTATGATCTAAATTCAGATCATTTGCCGGTCATTATGACTCTTAATACCAACTCTGCTTTTATCAAACTTTCTGAGCAACTCTCAACCAATTGGGAGAACTTTAAATTTATTTTAAATTCTAATCCCCTCCCTATTCCTTAAACCTCCAGCAATGCTGATATTGAAAACTTCATCGAAAAAATTGGTGAAATTATCTCTGAGGCACTTGTGACGGCCTCAGAACCAAAATTTAAACCACCTCCTCTTAGACTCCCTATTGAAATCAGAAATAAAATTCGTCACAAAAATTATGTACAGAGTCAGGCAAAGATGCAGGAATCCGGCTCTCGAAATTGAACTCCGTGCACTCAGTAATGAGATTAAACGAAATATTCAACACTTTTCCCAATCCAGATGGGAAAAACACATTGAAGGCTTCTCGCCTGACTCAAACACCCTTTGGAGGGAAACCTCCCGACTCAAAAAGCCTTTTCACACCATTCCGCCCCTGAAGGGCGCCCTAGGCAGTGTTGCTGTAGCTTCTATTGAAAAGGCGGAAGTTATAGCTGACAGCCTTCAAAAACAATTCGAACCGAATGAAGACGAGAATTAGAGATTCTCTGAACATACAAAATGTAGTAAAGTCCAAAGATTTTTGGACTTTATACAGAAAACAACAATTAAGAAGGCTCCGGGATTGGATTTTATTTCAAACCGCATCCTTAAAAATCTCCCTCTTAAATTTATTTCTTGTTCACACTGCTCTTTAATTTTCTTATGGGGAACTGCTACTTCCCTAAGGCTTGGAAGATTGCCGTGGTGGTCCTCATTCGCAAGTCTGATTCGGATTATACTAAATCTCAAAATTATCGCCCCATATCGTTACTCAGCTCGCTGAGCAAAGCATATGAATTTGTGATTTTGAATCGCCTGGACCAGTTCTGCATTTCCAGGAATATTTTTATTCCGGAGTAGCATGGCTTTGTCCCAAAGTGCTCTACAGTAACACAGTTGCTTAGAGTCACCGAGACGGTCCAAAACGGCTTTTCTAGTTACAAGGCCACGGGTATGCTTTTTATCGATATTGTCAAAGCTTTTGATAAAATTTGGCATAATGGGCTCATTTCCAAGATGATGCGACTTGGAATTTCGGACCAACTAATCAAAATTATACACTCGTTCCTGGACTCTCGTAGTTTCAGGGTTCGAGTTGAAAATACAGTCTCCTCCCCTAGACCAAACCTAAATGGTGTTCCACAGGGATCGATTTTAATTCCAAAAACTTTTTCTTTGTACGTAAATGACATCCCATTGGCGTCCAACATTCATTTGGCGATGTACGCCGATGACACTGCCATTATGTCCCAAGACATCTGCACTCGGAAAATTATTGCAAGATTGCAGAGGTACGAGGCATGTTTTTTAAGTAAGTACCGTTTTGCGATTCCGCCGCCGCAGCGCTCCGGTCGGCGTTCCGCGCATACTCGCTGGTTACCTACATCTCTTGTCTACGCACTGACGCCATTACAGTCTGATTCTTCATTGTATACGTTGTTTACTGAGTGTTTAAGATGCCTCCGACAATCGTGAGTCCCGCTGATTGTGAAGTACGGGCTGTTATACGATTTCTTAGTGCTAAAGGCGTAAAACCGATCGATATTCATCGTGAGATCTGTGAAGTTTACGGACAAAACATTATGAGTGATGGAATGGTAAGGAAATGGGTGAGAGCATTTAAAGATGGCCGCACAAATGTGTATGATAAAGAACGGAGTGGGCGTCCTTCGGTCGTTAATGAAGATTTGGTGCAGAAAGTGGACGAAAAGGTGAGAGAAAACAGACGCTTTACAATTTCATCATTGTCCTACTGCTTTCCTCAATGTTCTCGTAGTGTTTTGTATCGCATTGTGACCGAGAACTTGAATTACCGGAAATTGTGTTCACGTTGGGTTCCAAAAATGTTGACGGATTTGCACAAAACCCAACGTTTAGGCTGTGCATTGACTTTCCTTGAGCGGTACCGCAATGAAGGTGAAGAATTTTTAGACCAAATTGTTACTGGTGACGAAACATGGGTGGCCTACGTCACACCAGAATCGAAACAACAATCCATGGAATGGCGACATTCATCATCACCCAAAAGAGGGAAGTTTAAGCAAACACTTTCTGCCCGGAAAATCATGTGCACAGTTTTTTGGGACAGAAAAGGAGTATTGCTAGAGGAGTTTCTGCCTCGTAATGAGACAATCAATGCAGCGTCTTATTGTGAGACATTGAACAATCTGCGTCGTGCAATCCAGAACAAAAGACGTGGCAAGTTGAGTAAGGGTATCGTTTTGCTGCATGACAATGCCCGTCCACATGTGGCTAATCGGACCAAAGATCTCATCAAATATTTTAAATGGGAAACTCTAGATCATCCTCCATACAGCCCTGATCTGGCGCCCAGCGACTACCATTTGTTCCTGCACTTGAAGAAACACCTGGGCGGTCAGCGTCTTCAAGACAATAACGAAGTCAAAACATTTGTGATACAGTGGTTAACAAGTCAGGAGGCAGAATTTTATGAGGAGGGTATTCAAAAACTGGTGCCACGTTATGACAAGTGCCTCAATATTCAAGGAAATTATGTAGAAAAGTAGATTAAGGTACAGGCTTTCGTGTAAAAATAAAATTATTGCGATATCTTTGCACGTCTTTTTTTAATTTCAAAACGGTACTTACTTAAAAAAAACATGCCTCGTATATATCTCGTTTACAACTCTGGCTCATTAACTGGAAAATTAAAGTTAATACATCCAAAAGCGCTTGCCTCCTCTTTACAAAACAACGGTGTATTGGAAATTTGTCAGCAGTCACCATTTTCGACCAACCCGTCCCCTGGGTAACTGAATATAAGCACCTACGGTTAATTCTTGACACAAAGTTAACTTTTACCCGCCACATCCGAAAAACCTACAAAAGGCTTTCGGAATGAGCAGATTGCTCACTCGCTTGATTTCTCGTAAGAGCAAGCTGGCGATCAAGCACAAAATTTTGCTCTACAAATCCATACTGAGACCAATCGTGTTGTACGCATTACCCATTTAGGCGTCTGCGGTGACCACCCACCTGAAACGACTGCACGACTTTCAAAATATCCACCTTAGAAAAATGATTAATGCTCCCTGGTTTGTTCGGAATGAAGTCCTGGACAAAGACCTTAAAATGGAACCAATTTTAGAGTTCATTAAAAAACAATCATATAATTTCTTCAACAGGATCCCTCAAATTCCTATTGAATTACTTCATCAGTTCCATTCGTATGATGCCAGCATAGCATCATCGCAAAAATACCAAGAGCTGCGATCGGACACACCTACCAGTACTTTCCAGTCCTCAAACGACTGCGAGCGCATTGAAGTAATTCAATAGTTGACGTTGATGTTTCTAAGGGCGCCTAGAGCGCGGAGCGCTCTTCAAGCCCAAATCTTGTATATAGAAGTTGCTTTGGAAGGATGGAGTTTTCATTTTAAATTGTAAGTCGAAAAAGAAAAATGATCGACGAAAATCTGGGGAACAGAATTTTTATTGGTTGAGAGGTGAGTAGCTTTGAAACTGCTTTTGGTAGCTTTTTGAACTAAAATGAATGAAAAACATTTAAATTTTTATTGGAAATACAAAAGGAAAGATAGGGGGGGGGATTTAATTTTTTTCACATGTACCAGAATAATTTGCAAAAATTAAAAAAGTGGTGTTGTAATTATTCATCATTTAACATTACAGCTTGAATGATAGCCGTTATCTTTGCGGTGTTATTTTTAGCTGATTTAATTTTATGTAAATTAGTTAAAATATTTGGTATTAGAGCGAAAATTTCTGCAAGTTCTTTAAGTTGTTCAATTGCTTGTATAATGTTATTCACTGGATTGTGGTTTTACTTTCATTATTATAGTGAGTTGAATTTTTGTCTTTAACATCAGTATTTCTTGATAGACCTTTTATAACTATTTTCAAAGCACGCGAGATTTTAGGTTCAATTACATAGTATTCGTAGGGTTTAGTAGTTAGAACATTGTTTGGTGAAGGATATTCTTCAAAGTTATTTGTGTACAATTTATTATATTCACCGGAAAGGCGAGTACATAAAGTGGGAATTGCAGAAGTTAGTTCTTTTAAGTGTTGTCTGTAGTTTTGGCTTATTTTAAGCATTACTGGGGAAGGGAGATTCTTATTTTTGTTGGTATTATTTTCTGAGTTAGATTGGGTTGAATTTTGATTAATCTCAATGGTTCAAAGCTTTTGGGTGAAAATGCAGTTTAGCGTAACCACTTAGCGAGATTTGAAAAATCGCTAAATTTGGCGATTTTTATGGCGGAGCCTGAAGTCCCTGAAGCTTAAATGTAGGAATTTTTTGACTCACCTAAGTTTCAGGGTCGTCTCGATTTTCCGGCGGGCACACAGCAACAAGGGTTTTCAAAAATTCCTTGTAGGTTTCATCCTGCATGGAATGATTGTGTCTCCGTTTCCACATGTATGCTCCCATGTAAGAATCAAATTCTCCCTCGACAAAGAAACTGGGATTGGGAGAATAAACGTGGAGTAAATGATTGACGGTAAGGTAAAAAACGCAGAAACACAAAATCAACCAAAAAGGAGAATTGGAATAAAAAATTGTTAAGAACGTAAAACTCAAAAGCACGAAAACACAGCAAAGTTAATAAACGACTGAACTGCTCAACTAGTACACCGGAGTAACGGACAAAGAATATTCTGGAAACTCTGAGAAGTCGACACTCAGAAAGGGAAATGCCCAAAATATTAACCTCTGATTGGTTAAGAATGAAAAAAAAAAAAAAAAAAAAGGATAGTTTCGGCTTAGAAACGGAGGCGCAAAAAGATACTGTCTGTGATTGGCTAAAAAAAACAGGTTAGTTCTTATTTTGTTGGGGCCTGGCGTGTTTTAACTTTTTTTTGGCGATAAATCGACAATGTGGTTACCATGCAGGTTTGTTTCTGGTAACCCTACAAAATCTATAAAAGGGGATTCGACGCTTTGTTTTCTCCTTTTTACGCTGGATTATATACGACTTTTTTCAGTCACGTACCAGTTTTTTCAGCTCTCCTATCTTACGTTTGTATCAAAACGAAGATGGAATCGAATACTGATCACAATCTGACTACTGAACGTACCAATCATGATAATTTTCACCATCAGTTCGATGTAAATAGCATTGCTCAAATGCTAGAAAATGCTTTTACCGCCGAAGCACTGTCCAGAGTAATAAATGTTGTTGAGGCAACATTATCAGCACTGCAAAAGTATCCTTTTGAAGAGGAAGAACACCAGCGCACTAGCATCATTGACCTTGAGGAAATAAGTGATGAAGCAAAAAACAGATATATTACAGCTCGACGAAACGAACTCCGTGCCGCCGCTGCCGCCCTTGATGACACAGCCCAAGCATGGGGAAAAAAGTTCCTAGGTGACGATTTCACGGTTGTGAAAACAAAAAAGGAATCCAAAAACCCTATTTCGGATAATTCAGCAAAAAAGCAGAAAAGAGAGGAAATTACTCCCTGCCAAAATAAATTCGGACGTCTCTCCATTGAAGACATCCCCGCCACCTCAAACAACGATATGGATACCTCACCACCCATTCCAGCCAGCACCGCACGGAATAACTCCACACCGCCTCAAAGTCCTAGGTGAAGAACTCCACCACAGCACTTCCCTCGACCCTCTACTTCAAACCAAGCACCCGGACCAAGGAGACAAGCAGTACCACCCATTACAATAGACAGAATTCCAAATCCTGCCACCCTTCTCAAGAAATTACAAGAAATAACAAAGATAAAACTTACAGCCAAATTATCAGGAACGAGCCTCAAAGTTTTTCCACAAACTGCTCATGCCTATCATATAATACGAAGGTATGTGGACGAGAATAAGCTACAAGGTCACAAATACATGTTACCAGAAGAACGGAAGCTACGTGCAGTTATTAGGGGCATGCCAGTCGACATGCCCACCGACGACATAGCGGAAGAACTCCGACTCAAAGGATTCCAAGCCCAACAGATATATATCATGACTAATAAGAGTACTGGAGCCCCCATGCCCTTATTTTTGGTCATTCAAGATAAAAATGAAGACAACCAAAAGATTTTCAACCTAAAAGAACTTGCATGCAGATCAAGGTTGAAGCCCTAAGGAAGAAATACGGCCCTCCTCAATGTTTCCGTTGTCAGGGCTTCTTCCATTCCTCAAATTATTGCACAAGAACACCTAAGTGTGTAAAATGTGCAGGCGACCACATGACGAAGGAATGCACGAAAGACATAAGCACTCCCCCCAAATGCTGTTTCTGCGACGGACTCCACCCGGCGAATTATCTGCAGTGTCCATGCAACCCTGCAAATCATCCTCCTAAACCAAAGCAAGCCCCACCTAAACAGGAAAACAGCTGGAGAAAACGAATGAAGATGAACTCCGCGCCTCCTCAACAACCTGCTCCACGTCAGATATTACAAATGACGGAAGAAAATTTTCCTCAACTTCCCTCTCCACCCAAACAAGCAAGACAAGCAACATCAAACAACTATCAGAAAATACAGAACCCATTAGAGATGTTAAAGGACCCCGACATCCAAGAACTATACAACGTCCTCGAACAGTTCGTAAAAATTGCAAAAAATGTGCCCTCACCTGCTGAAAGTCTTCAAGCCCTATTCAAACTACTGAACTAATCATGAACAATAGACAAAATACCTTAAAAATCATATCTTGGAATGCCAATGGCATACGCAACAAGAAGGAGGAATTCAAATTTTTTATTTCAAATCATAGCCCTGACATCATCTGCCTACAGGAGACTAACCTAAAACCAGCTCACGACTTCAATATTGCAAATTACATCACCCATAGAACGGACCGCACCACCCATGCAGGAGGAGGTACTGCACTGCTCATCAAAGCCAGCCTTCCACACCACGCCACAGTTATCAACACCCAAAATATTGAAAACACCGCCATCACAATAGAAAGAAGAAACAGCACTCCCATCACCATCATTTCGGCATATAGAAGCCCGACAAAAAATTTTAATAACATAGATCTAGCCTCCCTCTTCCAACATCAAACCAACTGCATCGTCGCAGGTGTTTTGAATGTAAAGCACTTAACTTTGAATCACTCCCGGAATAACAAGGAAAGGAACATCCTATACAACTTCGTACAAAGCCGAGGATTTTCACTACATGCCCCTGACCAACCAACAAAAACTCACTACAGAGGAACCCTATCAACTATTGACATCTGCATATCAAAAGGCCTTCCCTCCATCACAGCGGAAACCTATCCAGAATTATCCAGCGACCATTATGCAGTAAAATTCATAGTTCCACTTCAAGATTTCACCTCCCCTCCATTCAACAATATTAAATTCACAAACTGAACTAAATTCCGAAACCACCTAGCACTCCTGGAAACCCCCCAATATCAACGATACAAGATATAGACGATGCAGCCTCCAACTTCTCGACCCTATACTCAAGAGCAATAGAAACTGCGAGCACTACTAAATATATTCACAACTTCGTATACACGATACCAACCGAACTTCATGAAAAAATTAAGGAAAAGAATCGTATAAGAAAAAGATGGCCTTCAAAACCGAAGTTCCAAAATGAAATCAAGAAAAAAACTAAAAAATGACAGATGGGAAGCACACTGCAGCACCGGATGACTCATCAATTTACAAAATAGTCTCCAAAACAACAAGAAAATGTAACAAGGTCCCCTCCTCGGACCCACAGGCCTTAAATATGGATCACCAGAAAAAAACCTACAAAGCCAATTTACTAACAATAGGACGCCTTGCAATGACTTTCACACAGATAAAGTCCAAGATTTCTTCCAACAAGCACCTGAAAATTCCCCCCTCACAAGCCCCCAGGAGATCAAGGAAATAATTTCAAAACTGGATAATAATAAAGCACCAGGAGAAGACCAGATAAAGAATATTGCATTAAAAGCACTTCCTAACAATGCAATAACCTACATTACTAATATTTTTAACAAGAGCATCCTTCATAGCCACTTTCCACGTCCATGGAAGCAAGCATTAATTACAGTCATTCCAAAGCCAGGAAAGGATCACAAACTCCCTGAAAACTACCGACTGATCAGTTTGACCAGTTCACTTGGAAAAATTTTCGAAAAAGTCATCTTAAAAAGAATAGAAAGTCATTGCGAGGCGAATCGGATCATCCCAAATTATCAACACGGGTTCAGAGCCGAAACATCCACATCACACCAGCTACTGCGTGTAACCAATATGATAACCGAGGGATACAAAACTAAAAAGGTCACCGGTGGAGTATTACTCGATATTAGCAAGGCGTTTGATCGTGTTTGGCACGAAGGATTACTATATAAAATAATTCACCTGAGTTTTCCAACCTATATCATATGGCTCATAAAAAGTTACCTGGAAAATAGAACCTTTAAAGTAAAGATCAACCAAGCCATTTCAGATCAAAAACCAATAGCCTCAGGGACCCTGCAAGGGGGGCATATCTCGCCTATATTATTTTCTATCTTCACCAGCGATCTGCCAGGAATGGAGAAAATAAAAATATGTTTAATTGCAGACGATACGGCAATACTCACCCAACATAAACGAGCCAACAGCGTAAAAATTAGGCTTCAAAAATACCTCCAACTCTATGAAAGATTGCTGGCGAAATGGAAGATCCAGGTGAACACCGACAAATCACACGCAATTCTATTCAGAAAATGCTTCACTAGACCACTACCGGAACTACAGCTCCTAAACAAAACAATAGCATGGACCGAGCAAGTGCAGTACCTCGGAATCACCCTAGACAGAAAACTCAACTACAACCTTCACTTCAACAACCTAGAAAAAATCTATTGGAGAAAGTACTTTTCAATTCATCAACTCCTCAATAAAAGAAGTGCACTGTCAATCGACAACAAGCTACTCATATACAAAATGATATTAAGACCCCTACTATTGTACGCATGCAGCATTTGGGGATGCACCTCTAACAGAAACATCAAGAAACTCCAAAACATACAAAACAAATCCCTACTATGTGTAACAGGAGCACCGAAATTCTTCTCACTTCAAGTACTACATAATGAACTCAACACTACATCCATAGTTGAAGAAATAGTACAACAAGCAACAAAGTTTTATGGAAAAATCCCAAGTCACAACAACCCCACCATAAAAGGACAGAGGAAATACCTACGAGAAACAGGAAGACACCCGTACCCCCACCAGTCGATGTACCGACAAGAAATAATCCAATTTTTTGTCAAAGTCAAGTATAAAAGACTTCATTTTCACTTTCTGAAATCCATTTTTACTTCACCGCCCTCTCCTACCAACCTCCTCCCCTCCTCTCCCTTGCCAAAACACCTTCCCCCTTCCCTCCAATGCTAGCCACCCTCTCCCTTTCCACACTACCTAACACTCCTGCCTGCCTTCCCCTCACACTACTAAAGCGTCTGGGAGAAGGAAGATCTTAATGTTAAAAAAACACTTAATCACCAGGTGGCGCTTGAATCGTTAGGAACAGGGAAAATTTCCAAGAGAGAAAAAGGGGGAAAATATAGTACGCGGTTTTTACAATCTACGTTTTCCCGCCAGGTTTTAAGAACCATTTTTTTTTCAGGTAGCGGTAAGTGATTTCTCTTTCATTACTGGTTAATTGTTTTACATAAATATTGTAAAAATACTAAGAAATAACTTTTCATAAAATTTTCCTCTATCTTTTTTTAAAAAGCAGAATAACTGATTTTCTCTTCAATTTCCGATTAAGTTAGATTTTTGATATACGATTGTTCTAAAATTGAATGAGTATAAAATCATGTTATTTCTATTTCCGATGTTTCCATTATTAAAATTTTAGGAAACATTGAAGGAGTATTTTTACAAATTATATTCTTCCTTTCTGAATTTTTTTTTTTTTTTTATATGTTGTGAAATTTAATAAATTTCTAGATTTTAATATTTCTAATCATTGACCTCGTTAATCAATTTAAAATATATTTAATTCGATAGGTACTTGCAGTTGTGGAAAAGGAAGTTCTGTTAATTCATGAGTATTTGGTATTATTAAAACTTATTTTCAATATATACATTATTTAGTGTTTGTATTTTGTCTGTTATCAGTTACTCTGTATTGCTTAATATAACCATGGATAATACTTGTTTCTTGTGCGATAAGTCTTTTTCCACAGCTTCAAACTTACGACGACATGCAAGACTAATACACAATGTAGAAAATAAGGTAAGTACATGTAGACAGATGAAATGTAATGTATGCAGCGAAGAATTAGTTTCCATGAAGGCTTTGTTGGACCATGTTGAATCGGCACATAATATTGCTATAGAAAAGGAAACTAAGAAATTCGACACTTATGAAGCTTTCAAGATCTGGAAAGAAGATGTTGAAAAACAAACAACTGCCTTGTACGTGAAGAATACTGGAAGTAAGTTTAACGATATGAAAAAAACAACGTACTTTTATTGTCATCGCAATGGTTTTTATAATGCGAGGGGTGATAAAAAGAGAACTATTAAAATGGCTGGCAGTAACAAGATTAACGGAAACTGTCCATCAAAGATGAAAGTATGTGAAGACAATGAAAACCAAGTATATGTGGAATTTACAAAAACTCATTTAGGACATGGAAAAGATTTGGGAAGAATGCAAATAACAAGAGAAGAAAAAGATGAATTAGCAAGAAAACTGGAGAAGAAAATTCCAATTGAAATCATCTTGGATGGAATCCGAGATTCGTTTATTGATAGATTAGAAAGGATCCACTTGGTAACGCGGAAGGATCTGCTGAATTTAAAAGCTGAATACAGCATAAGCTCTGAAGGTATTATGGATACTAACGATGTCTTAAGTGTAGGCAAGTGGGTCCATAGTTTACAAGGAAGAGAAGATTCTCCGGTTATTTTATTTAAGGACCAGAATATTTATGATGTTTTGTACCCTGAATTAAAAAGTGAAGATTTTTTGCTTGTCATAATGAACAGATGTCAAAGAGAGATGCTAAGTTCTTACGTAAAGACACCATATGCTTGGATTTCACGCATGGGATGAATGCGTATGGTTTTGATTTGGCAACAATTTTAGTTTTAGATGATAAGAGAGAGGGGTTTCCAGCAGCCTTTATTTTAAGCAATAGGCAAGATTCAAAAGCTTTGTCAGTAGCATTTGCAGCGATTAAAGAACATGTAAGCATTTCGCCAAAAGTTATGATGACGGATGACACAGAATCTTTTCTTAATGCATGGAGGACAGTTTTTGGCGTTCCCGAAAAAAGACTTTTGTGTACATGGCATGTGGACAGAAGTTGGAGAAGAAGTATTGTAAAATTAATTAAAAAACCAGAAAATCAGATCCAAGCTTACAAGGTTGTTCGATGCCTGTTAATGGAAACTGAGGAAGAAGCTTTCTACATAATGCTACAAGAAGCTTTGAAAATTTTCAACGAAACAGATGAATTTAGAACATTCAAGAATTATTTCGAACATGTATATTGTAAACGAACCGAAGCATGGGCATATTGTCATAGGAAGTGGTTAGGAATAAATACCAATATGCACATTGAAAGCATACACCGGACAATTAAATATGTGTATCTGCTAGGAAAAAAAGTGAAAAGGCTTGATAGAGCGTTATTTTATTTGATGAAATTTGTTAGAGATAGAGTTTTTCATCGACTCATCTGTCTGGAGAAAGGCAAAATATCGTCGAAAATAGCTCAGCTGAGGAAAAGGCATAAAGTTGGCCAAGAATTAACTAGTTTATGCATTCGAAAGAATGAAGAAGAGTGGTCTGTTGCATCTACAAAAAGTAATGAGATTTATATTGTGAAAAAAAATGTTGCATGCTCCGAAGGATGTACCTTAATGTGCAAAGAATGCAAGCAGTGTTTGCACAATTTTACTTGTACATGCATTGATAATGCAATTCAGTGGAATATGTGCAAACATATCCATTATATTTGTAGCAGAAATTTAAATGAAATTAATAGTGCTGTTCCAGGAGACGAAGGACTTTCTGTACATTCCCCTATAGTAGATGAAGAAGAAATGGTTATTTGTGAAGATAGAAAATTTTTGGAAAAAGCAACACTTGTGGATAATTTGAGGGCTACAGCTACAACTTCCAAGAAAGAATTTCAAAAGAAATGCACAGAGCTGATAAACAAAACACCCCCAGAACTATATGATAACGTTTTAAATTTGCTACAAAATGCTTTGGATTCACCACATTTTTTCCCTCCAGCAAATCAAGAAGCTGTACCGAAAAATTTGAATAAGGAGCCCCCAAATAAAAAGATAAAGACTCAAAGATATGTTTCAACAAAAAAGAAGACTTCCCAGAAAGCCTCGACTACATTTAGGAAACCAACACAAGAAGAGTGCCAAAGCATATCATCGAGTCTGATTTTGACAGCAAAAACCAAACAAGAATGAAAAGTGTTATTGTAAATTATGGAAGAGTTTGGTTTAAATGTTAATTTGTTTTTAGGTTTTCCTGCATATGTGCAATATGTTTCTTTTTTACTGTGGGTTATAGATCATAGTGCAATATTGAATTCCCGATTAACTATCATAGAAGCCATCTAATACTTATATATTAATCTTTTAGCACGTGCAATATATGTAATGTTTACAAGTGCAATATATATAATGTTTACAAATGCAATATATATAATGTTCCTTTTTATATTATAGGTAGTTATGGTGCAATATATGTTATGCTTCATGTGCAATATATGTAATGTTCCTTTTAATTATAGGTAGTTATAGATAATTTTGACATAAAGTTCCTGATCCACTAGAAGGCATCTAAAAACTGTTTAATTTATATTTTTGGCTAATATGAAATATATATATGTTCTTTTCATTGTAGGTTGTTTATGATCCTTATGCTTTATAAAATTCCAGAAAATCAAGAAGGCATTTGTAATTGTTAATTTAAATAAATAAAATGAAAGAATACAGTTGACCTTTTGTGAATAGCTGTTTAAAGAATAAGCTGGTTATGTATGTACATAAATTTAAAGTCTGAAGTTTTCATCAAGGAATGAAACAAAAAGTAAACATTTCTTACTTGAATTAACTAACAAACTAAGGTTTCCAATCACCTACTGGCCTATTAAAATTATCAAAACATAGTTCAAACTTGTTAAATGTATTCTAAATATTGCAAATGGTTTATAAACGAAAGCTTCATTTTATTTTAGCGATAGTTGATTTTGTTCCCAATCCCGAGGATATCCATTTGTAGAGGTTCAACTGTATTCACTTCTCTGTGGCTGCTACCTTGACGTGGTAGAGAAGCTTAAATATCATTAGAAATTTCTGATGGTATAACTAAAAGCAGTCTTAAATAAGTAATTCATAAAAAATTTCAGTTTCTATAAAATAAATTAAGTACACGTTTTGATGTACATTGCTCTATTTTATGGCAAAGAATAATTAATTTTTACTCGTTTGTGTTTACTTCTAACTTAAATACAATTGTAATTCAAATATTTTAAATAATCTTCATATGGTTTTGTCAGCATCAAAAAAAACTTAATAAAAAATTTTCTATTGTATTTTCGAGTGCTTTTTATTTGTCTCAAACTGCATGATCATAATTAGCTACAAGTCTGTGTTTAGTAATTTTTGACTTAAATTATATGCATATATTAAGTTATAAGAGGTCTACCAAATTGTAAACATATTTCTATAGTGAAATTAGGAGTAAGGTAAGTAATGTTTCAAAAATTTAAGTTAATGTAGCTTTCTATACTTCTGAAATACATAAAAATAGGAATTGAGTCGAATGAAAACAATTGTGAATAAAAATAATTCTGAATAAACTTGTTAGTATAAGTTTCAAATCCAATTTACACAATGTTTTCTTTTTATAACATTTGACTTGCATTGCTTTTAGAAGTTATTTAATGTTTTCTTTATTTTTAGAAGTGCAACTATAAATTTTTTCTACATCTGAAATATTACATAATAATTTATAGCAGTATCTTGATGGAAAAAATTATTTATAATTTCCAGTTTTTTAGAGTAATGAAAAATAGAATCAACTAACTTATCTCAATGTATATTTTCCCCAGAAATACATTAGTTAATTTCATTTAATTTACATTTTGACCTTGCATTCATTTCAAGGGTCATTATTTCTCTCATGTGTGAATGGCTGTCTAAATCCCTTCCTTAATTTTAACGAACAATACCTTTCTATATAGTGAACTTAATTTTGTAATTTCTTGCGCAAGTAACAGGCCGAAGCAATTCGTTTTAACAGGAGATTAAAGACCTAAGAGCTCCAATAGCATCCAACGTTTACACTTATCTTTATTTCATTAATTGCAATACATTTTTAAAAATTACTATAGAAATTATATAAACGAAGAGAATATAGAATGCTGAAAGATGACACATTTATATTCACAAATAAATAATACTCGTGTAATATATGTCAGTATTTGGCAAAGAACTGTCAAATGTGAAAATGTATGGGATGAGGAATTTTTAATTCTATGTGTGTATATATATTCAAGTTTTGTTTGAAATAAAAAATTTATTTTGTGCATGGGATTCTTAACTATACAATTACATTACAAAATTAACAGTAGTTAATAGAATGGAACAAACATATATAAATATCTAATACATTTTTTATGAAACATACATGAAAGCCTTTTTAGTTACCATAACTTTAAAAGTAAATACAAAATTGAAAGTAAAATAACTAATTAAAAAATAAAATGTATTACCCTTGTCTAAGACTTGATTTATAAAAATGGCTGTGGGGAAGTTATACAAAATATTAATTACAAATTATTCAGTTTTATTTATTTTTTTTACAATCAAAAGTTGCATTGTGTTTTCAGATACTCAAATCTCAGTTTGCCAGATTTTCCAAGCAAGCACTGATAATTTGATTCCTTTAAAATATCTCATTTTAATGTAAAGCCAATTACACTGTGGGATTCGAACCAACATTATGAATATTACAATCATTAGTGCACAACATATAGAAGTACTTGCATACAGCATGTTTCCTTCATAAAAAAATTATAAATGCAGGAAAGTTAAATTTCGCATGCAACCTGACTGCAATGTAAAAAAAAAGGGGAAGGATATGAAATTTTTTTATTATAAATATGAAATTTATTTTTTAAGCAGTAAAAAAATTATAGCTATAATTTACATGAAGTGCTTTTTACTTATTTTAAAATCGTTTTCCCTTATAAAAACAATGAAATTATAATACATACTCTTTTTTTTTTTATAATGAATTTATATGCATATCTTTTTTTCTTTCCCTCGCCGATTTCGTATGGTAATTAAAACAATCATTCCAAAAAATTAAGCTGCAATCCAACTTTAGGAAAGGTTAAAAAATGTTTTTTAATTAATAAAAATGAAAACTATTACAAATTTCATAAACTAACGATACAATTTAAAAACTAAATAATTCAAACAGCATGTAATTAGAGAATTGTGATTTCCTTAAACTTCTTTAAAAACTGATGAAAGTCTTGTTGCATCAAGAAATGTCAAATGTTATTCCTTTCCTTCGATATTTAAATAGCATTATTGCTGCCCAATTGTACAGAGCGATCTCGGATTCTTCCTATCCGTTTCAGTGTTGAGCTCGGATTGATGTCCAAATCCCTTTTTCCCCTATTATAAAAATCCCTACTCTCTTAAGATCATCCTGTCCCCAGACGCATGTTCACACTACCCTCTTCTCCCCACAGCTCTGCTCTGGGACTGAGCGACGATTCGCTCTCCGCGAAGTCACTCACCCTCACCCCTTCCTACCGCTCTTAGTCCCCACCCCATCCACCTCTCGCTTTCACCTATCGATCGAAACTTTCATCTTTCTGTCTCATTTTTTCTACTGATTTCCCTTGAAATCAGCTACTATACACTCTTAATGCCTCTCTACATGTAATTTCCTATCGATTAAACTCACTACACACAGAGAAGAAGTTTTCACTGAAAACTGGATCTCTAAAACGTATATATTCCAGGTTTACGCTGGATTGGATACAAACGCTGTTGATTGCTGAGGTACCGCGATTTTTGAAAATCCGTTGTACATTGAAAATGTCAACGTCCAGTGAATCGCTTCAAATAATTTTTTTTGCGGAAGGTGAAAGAAATTCCGCAGTAGTAATTCGGAAGGCTATCTTTTGGAAAAGGGTTTTTTTCCTTAAAATTTGTTTTCTTCAGTATAGTAATTGGCTGAACAGCGTCCGTTGGAAGCCGTTACATTGGATCATTTTGTACCATTTTCGTTCCTCCGCAATGGGAGAAAATCTGCGTTGGGATAGAATTGGATATTTGAAAGTTGTTATTTAATCCGATTACGATTGGTATGGTGAACGTGGTTTGCAGACATTCGTCCGACGAAAATGGATCGTTTTGATTAGTTTTCCCGAAAGGGAGAAAATTATCGTTTAGAAAGCAAAAGAATTTCTAATAACGGTTTTGAAGCAGTTCGTTGAATATTAGGGAATCAACTACTGTTTTCATATTCGTCGGGGCAGATTTATTTCCTGAATAAGGTCAGTAAATTTTATCCATTCGTTTTCTCGATGTTTCCTCTTTATGTTATGTATTTTTACTTTTATTCATTGTTACTGAAATTCCAAATGCGTTGTTTTGTCTACTAGACACGACGATTTTTTTTCATTGAATACGCCTGCTGACTTCAGAATTTGCCTTCCAGGCACGACGCCATCTTTTCTCGCTTCTCATTTGAAATACCCGCCTTGGTGTCATTCTGGTACTTCATTTGCCTTCTAGGCACGACGCCATCTTTTTTTCTCTCTTTCGGAATCTCCGGGTTTGAAACACCCTCTTTGGCGCCATCTTGGCGCGATTTCAAAAAAAATCGCCAAGGGGCTCCACTCAAATAGGCTTTTACCAAAAAACGTTCAAGCTCCGTGAGTGTGAGATTGCGGGAGTGTAATGCAGCGAGGGAAAAAGTGGGGAGGACAGCGAGGGGAAAACAGACAGAAGGGGGGGGAAAGGTGGTCGACAGAAATTCTGATTAATGTGGCAAAATGGAAAGAATTGTCCCGTGTAAAGCCACAAAAGTGAAAAAAAACATGATCGGGGGAATGTATAACGAAAAAAAAGACATCAGGTGATCCGGAATCGTGTGGCAAATTCTAAACGGTAGCCCCGGCAAAAGCAACAACAGTGAAAAAAACATAATCAGAGAATTGTATAACGGGAAAAAAAAACTGGCTGATACAGAAGAGATGGAGGATCTTGAGTCATCTTTGATTTCCATTTCATTTTGCGAGTCGTTTAACATTTCCATGGTCGTGATCCGTATACATCAGAGGGGTTGGGTAAAGGTTTCAGAGATAGTTCTGAAGAGTGCTGTTTTTTGAGACTAATATCCAAATCAATGGATGGGCAGCAGCATCTTGTCTCCGAATCCTAATATCAATTCAATAGTGAAATCCTGCTCAATTGTTAAAATTCAGGACTTCACATCAATAAGTTGCAATGTCCCACAGTCAAAATGGACCTCGGGCAATACTGTCGATCACTTTCAAAGTTTTTAAAATTTCGAAAACTTGAAAATTTAAGCAGTTTTTTCAATTGTTTACATTAAAAAAATCATTAAATATAAGGTAGAGTCATTTTTCACCACGAAGCGTCGCTAGTGGCGTTTGTTAAAATTCAATAATTCTCTATTTTCAACTCATTCTCCTCGCGTTTAAAGTTACATTTTAGTTAATTATGATTTTATTTCTTTTACAAATTATGATTAGAGGGTAAGTTTCATTTTTTAAATAGGAATATCGTAATTTTAAACATTACCGTTACCGCAGATCAAACAAAATTTCCCCTCTTAGTTTTTTAATTTCACGCAGCAACTTACTCACTTCTCATCAGATAAAGCCAGCTCTGCTGGCAATTTGTTCAGCTTACAACTACTGTTCTATCCACTCAATCTCCACAATTTTTCCAACACTCATGTATTGGACTCTACCTCGAAGAATGAAAATACCACCCTTCCAATGAAACTTTAAATTCATCAGATTCGGGCTTGAAGAGCGCTCCGCTCTCTAGGCGCCCATTGAAACATCAAAGTCAACGCATCTACCAAATTAAAAACAAAATTGAAGAAATCACTCGCATAAATTGTAACACTAAAGGTCATTTCGTTTCATATAAAGGATACAAACTTTTCCCCCAACCTCCTAAAGGATCAATTAACATAAGCAATTCCGCACAAAATAAAACCAACAGCCACAATTTTACACTGCACAAGCAGTTGCATCAACACCACAGATGGCGCTGTCTACCTTTAAAACTCCAGTAACACGTAAAAATACTCCTCTCTATTAAAATAAAAGCACAAACTATAATCCAATCAACAATATTATTCAAGCAATAGACCATTTGAAGGCCCTAGCAGAAAATTTTGCTCTCTTACCAGGACTTTTAACCATTCTAACAAAAATTGAAGCAGCTAAAAGCAACGCGGCAGAGAAATTGTAATCATACAAGCACTTACGTTCGATAAATAAATGCAACACCACTTTTTTTATTTATTACAATTTGTACTATTATATATACTTATTGTATCTCCATTTCGTATTTTTCTACAGCACATTCGAGTCAGAGCTTCGCTACGGTGAAGACGCACTTGAGCTTGCTCCCGTTTTTGCGGATTTATATATTTTTTCGCAAATCTTTTTGCATATTTCACTATTAATAGTGATAGAACTTTGTTTGAAATATTATCAATTTTTTTTATCGCACCCTTAATATTTTTTAACTATTTACATACCAATAGGGCAGCCAATAGCACAATCAGTTGTACTCACCTCTCAAACAATGGAGATCCTGCAACTCAGATTTTCATCAAGCGACAACTTTCTCTTCAATATGAACTTCTCTCGGATTCCACCACCAATAATGAGGCTCCATCCATCCAAAGCAACAAAACAATGAGCACAGCGCGCTCAAGGTGCCCGTCCAAACATCAACGATGTCTCTAAACAAATGAAGATTATTACTCTTCATCACTAGATTTTTTTTAACTGATATCCGGTATCTATTTCTCTTTCTTCGACCTGTATCGTATATGTAGATTTTATTTTCTCCCACGGATATTGTTACTGTGCACTCCTACCTCCTATAACTTGTCTGGTTGTTTAGCAGCTCGATCGTAGATTTTAAAGAAAAAAATTCCCTACACTTGCATTATTTTAACATGATAATACAGAAGCTTACAGTTTAATAATTGTTTATTGATTCGCATTCTGCCTCTCCAACTTGGCATTAAATTATTAATCACTTCAACTATAAATGTCAATAATTGACCATTGATTTTTTTTCTTCATATGATAAACATCTTCATATCAATAATTTTTGCAAACAAACCGCTACTAAAATAGAATGGATAAAACTGAATTTACTTATTTTGTTGTTTGTTGTTGAGCAAAGACTTTGAGAATGTTAATAAAAAAATATTAATATAAAGGTAGGATAAAGAATTGAAAACAACTATTAAAATAAATATTAAAACATAATAAATGTTAAGGACAAGACTTATATATTAAGTTCCACTTATCTGAGCAATATAAACATACCTCGTGAATACTAAGAGTAATTATTAGGATCATAATGTATTATAAAGTCATCTTTTGAACTAAACTCCATGTATGTACCCCACACATTACCCACTCCTGTATCGCTACTAATTTATTTCGTGGATTCATCACTCATATTCTTTAAAACGTATTTGCTTTTGCACTTATGGATACATGAGCGACCCCAGCGCCTCTGTTGACGAGTTATTATAGAACCAAAACAATTTTTGTAACAAATGTATGCGATAAAATAGTGCACACTTTTGCAAAGAACAGGTTTTGCCACCCAAAGTGTGCACCTTTTTTATAATTATAATTGAATATAAAAATTAAAGTAAACTGTGATGTATCGAAAGATGGATAATATATACTTGGTACTTGTCTATTATAGATGCGCCCGCCAAATTATGATTTCGGATCTAAACGATAAATCGCTAATTTTGATTGTAAGTTCCTAAGGTTGCAGTCCTAAAGAAACAAAACTTGATTATATTGGTAAAATATCACTTTCCCGTTAATGTTGCCGATTTCGTATTATTTTTTTTTTAAATACCTAATTTGTTGTCTTCCAAAATGTCGTTAACAATCTTCAATTTACGAAACAGCGAAATGGCTGCCATCACTTCTTTTCAGGAGAAAGGTCTTTTACCAGACACACTCTAATGCAAATAATAGTCCACGCCATGAAGTTATATCTTAATGTAGAAAATATTTGGAAGTGCATTAATAAAATAGTACGATTAAAAAGGGACTCCCGCATTAGAAGTTGGTTCAGCGGTTCCAAAATAATGTTCCTTATTGTAATACGATTTATGTATTGTTGAGCAGAGGCGTTGACGTCCATTAAATAGTGTCGCAAACAAGTGAATATGTCTAAGGGTGCAACAGTTGATTGAGAACATTACATGAAAGAAATGTGTTCTCTGCATCTTATATATTTAAAAAGATTTTTAAATAAAAATATTTAGAAATAAAAAGTTTTATATTATTTATTAGTATGTTATTTGCTTTCCTACATTTCAATTTCGCGCTTCGCTTGCTTGGCGCATTTTACTATCTTGGCGAGGTTAGCGCATTCCTGTTTTGGCGGAAGCCGCTATAATAGACAAATACCGTAAACTTTCCGAGTAATTAAAATTAAAAGAAACGTTAAATTATTAAATTCAATATATTTAAGCCAAATGTAAACAAAATTGAAGCAAATGTTAAAAAAACTGAAAAGAGATCTGGTACCCCAAAAGTGATCCACATAAAACTGTTATCCCCTTCGGTAGCTAATTGTTATATTTTTTTTACGACAGGAAAAGATCAAACGCTAAAAACTCTTGAAATCGCTATCACCTCACTAACTGTGCATTCATATCCTAAGAAGGCTTAAAGAACGATTTTTATGATAACAATTCATTTTATCAGAAGAAATTATTGTTATTTTCAGAGTAAGTGTAGCAAAATCTGGTGATTTCTATTGAAAAGTTGTATTGATATTCAAAAGTCTAAAAGTAGTCTTCACTAAAGTGGACAAATTTTACATCATCGTTAGAGGATGGAAAAAACATATACATCGTAATACACAACTCTTTAAACAAAAGAGTCATTCAATTCTAGCTAGATAAAAGAGCGAATACAGAAAATGTTTAAAAAAACACTTCATGATTACCCTTCAGCACATATTAGAGTAGCATTATTAAATCTTTAACCAAAATAAAATTTGCAAATTCAATGTTTGACAGATACTTTCATACCTTCAAATTTCTTTGAATATTAATTATACGGTTAGAAAGTTTTTTTTTTAGATTTTCAATTCTTCTGAAAGAGATGAATAAAAAATCATTTTTCCGATAATAATTTTTAAAAATAATTTATGATTTTTTTTGTTTCTTTACCGTTTACCACACTTTTTCCATAACACAAATATTTGTTCAAGACTATTTTAATACATATTACGCGCAATTTTCTTTTTCTTGTTTAAAAACTGTATCCAGAAAATCATTCGATATTTTCTTTAATTTTTAGCATCAATTTTGACATCAGAATTTCTGCATCTCCTTTAAATACATTTAATTCCAACACCTAAATCGATTCTGAATTATTAACTAATTTACGGCAGGGAAAATTTACACTCCGAAAAAAAATTCATCGTGCTTGATAAGTACACCATTCAGGTAACTTAAAAAACCAATGAAATTGAATGCAGCTGAATAGAAACTATTTTGAAATCTAAAAGGGTTGCTCAAATAGTCTGTCTGTACCAACTGGAGTAGTGTTGCAGAAGTCCGCTGTTGGCGCTAGTAGTATAAATTCACGGGGATTTTCTTTTCAATACATATTAAAATATTGCTTACTTGACCAGTTTGGCTTGATCCAGTGCTTAGAGAAACAGCAAAATGAATTTAAAATTTCGTTGGAAGCCACATTTGCCCACAGGCAGTATGCGTGAGATTTCCGATATTTATTCTGAATATTTTATAAAATTCTATAACTAACATCAACCAGTAAAGAGTAGACTCACTCTTCTAAACTCATAAATTTTTAAGCATTGCCGAGGAGTTCTAGTGAGGTATTTTACTGGAGTTATCTTCGTAACTGTGTAAGCAACTTGCTGCTGAAGAAGGTCTTTATTATTACATGACAACAAATATCAATATAAATAGTGTTATTTGTCTTTCGTATATATATATCACTTCTGCTTAATCTGCTCTCGATAAAAATAGTCTGTAACAAAATATTAGTAAGAATTTTAATATTTATTGGAATAGATGAGTCTCGATACCTAAATTATTAGAAGTTCATATTATTATGTAACTAAATAATTGCTATATAAGAAAAACGGAACAAAATTCAACTCCTTCAATTTTCCAAGAAATCTAGTCTTGTTGCGTGCATTTCATAAGAAAAGTTATAGAATAATTTTTAAGGTAGATTTCATTTTGTAAGAAAAAAAATTTCGAAGCACGTGTCGCAAAATCTGGCGATTTCATTAATAAGTCTAGAAATAAGTATTCAAAAGTCTAAAGATAAATCTTCACTAAGTTGTCAAATTTTTCATCGTCATTGCAGGAAAGAAGTTGGAAAAAATTTGTACATCATAATATACAGCATTTTAAACTAAAGAGTAATTCAATTCTTGCTAGATAAATGAGCGAATACAGAAAATGTTTAAAACACACTTCGTTATGATTTTCTTCAAAATTATGTTTTTAAGTATTTCAAGAACCAACCAGTTAAGTGCGCAATTCGAGATATGTTCAGATATCAAGAAGAAAAGTAACTATATTTATTTTTCTAAATTTTTACTGTATTGTAATGTATTTATTACTTAATTCTCGATTTCTTTTTCGTTGATATAAAATGTTTTATTAATAATAACAAATTTATGCTTTGGCCTGTCAATAACCAAATAATTATTTTGATAAAACCTTTGTTAAAAACCTTAAAAAAATAAAATCAATGAAAGTTAATGAATTTCGCCTTTCAACGAATGGAATTCGAGTTATTCCTTTAACTTCTAAACCATAATAAGTTGTAATGCAGTTTAGCTTAACCACCCCTTAGCGACAGGAATATATTAGCGATATTTAGCCCATTGTGGCTACCATGCTTTCTCTCCACAGCGGTGGCTTTAGCCATGGCAACCCTTTCGAGTAAGGCATATGATACATGATTTTTGATTTTCAGTAACGAGGTTTTTTTTTATATATTTATACCTTTTTCTAACCATTTTATTTTAAATTTTCCTGCTTTCGCCGGGGCTACACTTTCGAATTTGCTACAATATTCGGCATTACAGTCGACCAGCTTTCCCCCCCCCCTTCTGTCTGGATTACTTTTTCCCTCGCTGCATTACACCCCCACAATCTCACACTCACGGAGCTTTGTTGGATGTTTTTTTCTTTTAGCCAATCACAGACTGTAACTTTTTGCGCCTCTGTTTCAAAACCGAAACTATTCTTTTTTTTTTTTTTTTTTTTAAATCTTAACCAATCAGGGGTTAATATTATGGGCGTTTCCGTTGCTGAGTGCCGACTTCTCAGACTTTCTAGAATATTCTTTGTCCGTTACTCCGGTGTACTAGTTACATAGTTCAGTCGCTTATTCATTTTGCTGTGTTTTCGAGCTTTTCAGTTTCACGTTGTTATCGTTCTTGCATTCAAATTCTCCTGTTTGGTTGATTTTGTGTTTCTGCGTTTTTTACCTTACCGTCAATCATTTATTCTCCCAATCCCAGTTTCTTTGTCGATGGAGAATTTGATTCTTACATGGGTGCATACATGTGGAGAAGTAGACACAATCATTCCATGCAGGATGAAACCTTCTAGGAATTTCTTTAAGCCGTTATTACTGTGTACCCTCCGGAAAATCGAGACGACCCTGAAACTTAGGCGAGTCAAAAAAATTTCAATTTTTAATCTTCGCGGACTTCAGGCTCCGCCATAAAAATCGTCAAGTATGGCGATTTTTCAAATCTCTCCAAGTGGTTACGCTAAACTGCATTTTCACCCCCATAATATTCTTACTAATACATAAAGGAAAAAATATTATATAATTAAAATTAAATGTACTTTATTTTTTTAAATGTGTGATTTGGTTAACACAGCCTTTATTTCGACATTGAAAAATATTTGAAGCCAAAAATAAAACTTGAAAGTAAAATGCAAACATGTTGATGGAATAGTTTTATTTTATGTTGCTGATATTTATATTAATATCTTTAAATAATGCATATTAATATTTTAAAATTCCAAATCCAATAACACTCCTGACCTCTATTCTTTAACACTGTGTATGCGTTGCCGCGGGAATCCAATTGTTTGAAACATTTCCTACTACACAAGATTGCTGAGCCCTGGTTCAAAACAGTCATCGGAAAAGCGAAAAATCACCTCCTTTCTCTCTCTCCTCCCCTTTCTCATCATAAAAACTTGAAACTCGATTTCAGTAAGACTCCAAGTTATTACTTGCACATTGGTACCACTATTTTTAAGTATGTATTTTCATTACTATATAATACTACCAAAGGTTCTCATTTTTTGTTCAAAAATAAATATCTGAATAATGATGTATAAACTAAATTAAATTTTAAAAACTAAATAAGAAACTTATTTTTTTTTGGCTCTCCTGTCATCCTTTTTGTTTCCTGCTACTGGCTTCGGCACAGCGTAATCTGTTTGTTTTCCTCTTACTGTTTTAATGAGCCTAGAGTACAATGGCAGCCAGGCTTGTACTTGAGAAATTATACTACCAAGGAACTTTTGGAAATTAGATGATATCCTCGAGAATTTTCCCGGTAGAGATTGTCTCGTGAAACCTTGAACTGTAAAAACTGAAAACTTGGTAATTAAAAGATCAATACTGCTTTAATATATTTTGGATTCAAAATTGATACATGTTATTCAGTTTTTCTTTGGTATTAAAAATTGTGATGAAATTTATTTTCTGCTTTGACAATTTATTTTAAAAGGTTCAAATAACCTTTTTAATATGCATAAACTCCTTGAATTGTATAAGATATTTTTAATTTACTGATAATTGAATGCGCTCATTATATATTTATCTGCTACTGTTTGTTATAAGTAATAATTATTAAGATATGGCATTTACTTTTTTATTTCCTTTTTCATTTTTAATTTAGTAGTTTTAAAATGGTGATGAATAATTTCATATATTTAATCATATATCATGTACCTATAGAATCGGAAGAAATTTGTTAATATTGTAAAACAATAACTGATCAATATAATTTCAATAGTCTCCAAAGTAAATAATTTTTCCTTTTTCTTAATAACTGATATTTCCCTGAGTCACTTTGCGCATTTTGGAGCTTATCACGAACAAAGTGTACCTCGGAATAAGTGTGAGAATGAGATGAATATTTTGAAATGTTTGGTAACGCTGCAAAGTTTTTGTAAACCTTTTTCTTCCATTTTGAATACGATTTAATGCTTGCCTGTCTACCTGAGCCAGTAGAGCCCAAAAATAAAAGATTTATTTGAAAAGGAAAATTTCCTTACCATTTTCGCGGGGGTTTTTTTGAGGAAAAAATCTTGAGCAAAGATAGGTGCGCATTCAACTACATATTCACACATTCGAATTTTTTTTTTTTTTTTTTTCTTCGTCTTTTTCATTGGAAAAACTACGCAGGAGTGGGGCATTTCGAACACTTGTTTAAAAAGTAAGATATTGTCATAATGAATTTTTATTATGTAGGTATTTTTCTTGATGTCGTCACAGTAAGCATTCAATCGTTACGAACATGTCCTCTCTATTAAGCCTCCCGTTCACATCATCATCAATAAAAACAGACGTCCCTTCAATAACAACTTCGGCTTTGTTGTCTTTGATTAGGCTGAAAGGACCCTTCTACAAGAGATCCATGACACGATTACGTTACTCCAATCTTTTCACCCTATTTTCTTCCTCCCTCAAAACTAATTTCCCTTGCGAAATTTAGCTATTTTCATTTAAAACGCTCATCTTACATACAGAGATATTTTTTAAATAAAATGGTATATAAATTATTCGTATCGATAAACAAAATCTATGTAAAATAGTCAGATCTTCACTTCAATTACTGAATAAATAAACAAAAATACCAACACTTTTATCTTTCGTAACTTTTAATAAAATCTCAAATGCACAATTCAATAGGCAAGTAAGAAATGGCAAAAAGTCAGATAAAGTGTCCTCGGGGCTGCCTCTCTTGAAATATTACAGTAAGTATACCGTTTCCAGGCATCAATAATTTTTGTCTTAGAGTGATTCTCAAAAAGCAAAAACAGCTAAAAAGTAACGCGTGATTTAAATTTTAATAAAGTATATTGCATTCTTATAAATTTGTTCTGGATTTATTTTACGGGGTTCGTCGTCGACTGCCTCAACGGTGTTGTCGCATGCTAATTCTTAATTTGCGGGGGTGATTGCGGATACATGTACTCTGTGGAAGCGATATTCTTCTAAGCATTTTTCGATATCATGGGTGGGAAAATTTGGCCCCATTGAAAAACTCACTTGCCGAAAACAAAATGAAAACTTCGCATTGTAGCATAACTTATTTAACTTTTCTATTGATCACTTAAGAACTTGTACATTAACAAAATATATGAAATAACTAAATATAATTGAAAATGCAATTTCAAATAATATAGAAAGCGAATAGTAGATATAGCTATTTTATTTGACCTGCAACGACATTTAGTTATATTAAGCAGTAAAATATTTCCTAACATTTCACTTTTAAACGCCATCCATGGTGCCCACTGAAAAATTTTAAACTTGCAGAAGGTTATTTGGATCTTGTTTTAGGTGTAAGCTACTAGAGGTCACTAGTATCTCCAGTTGTTTTTTCAAGATAATAACACTTCTACTCTCCCAATTTAACTCAAAATTCTTATCAGCATCCAGGAAACAAGATAGAAGAATGTAATCCCCACTGTTATATATTCACGCTCATAGATGGCGTTACTGTCGCGAATAATTTTTGTTTGTATACTGAAATTGAAATCAGAAGAGAGGAGAAGTGGCATCGATGTTGTTGAGTATGATGTCCTAAGTTGCTGTAGTCAATCATGAGAGATTTTTGAATAAAAAAGTAATTTTACTAGTAACATAAATGTTATTGTGAGTTAAATAACATAAGTGGTCCGCCGACCTGCAGAACAGAAAAAATATGGATTGTTCGTTCATTGGAAAGTTTCGTATTGAACATTGAATAAAGGTGAATCTGACTGTTTAATGGAAAATAGTTTCAACTTTACTGGATTATAGTTTCCGTTTCATCACTAATGGATTACAATTGGGTCCGTTCCGTTTTGGGTAACTGTGAGTACACTTTTTGTTTATTTTAGTATGTTTTCCAAAATGGTGTATTAGTTTCATTGTATGAGTTGCATATATTTAGAGTTCTCCTTTCAATCAAAATGCTTTCAAAACTTAAAAAGAGTGAATTAATCGAAGTTGCAGAAGAACTAGAAATCAGTGTTCCGGCAAGTGCCAAAGTACTTACTATTAAAGATTTAATTGAAAAGAGCGATATTTATAAAAATAATCTTGAAGTCGTAAAAACTGTAGTTGAATCAATAATTGAAAAGAAAAAAGATTACGAGAAAAATGAAGCACGAAAACTAGAATTAGAAAGATTGAAACTCGCGCAATTAGAAAGACAACTTGAGCTCGCGAATTTACAAAAAGTAACCCAAAATGTTAATGTGACAAGTAGCGATTCCGATTTAAATTCCAGTTTAGAATGTTTGATAAAAAGTGTCAAAACCTTAACAATACCAGTTCCGACACGTGCAGAATCGTATAATTTATTTTTCCAATCGCTTGAAAGAGCTTTCAAAACCAAAAATGTCCCAGAACAATTTAAGTCAGAAATTCTATTAAATATCTTGGGGGAAAGGGCTACCAATTTAATGATATATTTAAGTGAGGATGAATTGTGTATGTATGACAAATTAAAAGAATTAGTATTAAAAGAATTTCAATCCACACCACAAGAAGTTTTAAATAATTTCCGTAAAGCGAAAAAACGCCCAAACGAAAGTTATATCCAATTTGCCTCGCGACTTAGTGCAGCATTTGATTACTATTGTCAATTAAGAAAGGTAAATGATTTCAAGGGAGTTTGTGAACTTATGGTTTCCGAAAAAATATTTGATTCATTAGATCGTGAATTACAAATTCATATTGGCGTGAAACAAGGAGAATCTTGGTATGTGCCACCAGATTTGGCTAGGCATTGCGATATTTATGCATCGTCAAAATTCAAAAACGATAGTAATGTGTTCTCAAAGCCGCAAGTCGTAATTCAGTCGCAAAAATATCGTAAAGAATACAGTCCACAAAAGGTATTTGTATCGGAAGTTAAAACTCCAAAATGTGTAGTCTGTAAATCTAATGAAAATCATTCTCTGAATGTATGCCCTGTATTCAAAAATATGCTTGTTAAAGAGAGAATTGAGGTTGTTAAAAATAAGCAGTTATGTTTTAATTGTTTAAATCATCACAAAGTTGCTAATTGTTATTCAAAATCTAACTGTTATGTTTGTAAAAAACGGCATAACACACTTTTGCATATAAAAGAAAATGCAACCGAAGCTCGTTCGGAAAATGAAAGCTTAGCATTAAATCCAAGGTCAAATGTATTTGTTCCGCGAATAGAAAATCCCGATCCCAGTATTAATTCTCCATCGAATGTGCCACTTGCGAGCACTACACATTCATTCACTGCAACAAATGTAAAAGCAAAAAAGATGGTTTTATTAAGTACTGCGAAGGTCATGATTCAAAATAGTTTAGGAATATTTACGAGCGCACGTGCATTACTAGATGTTGGAAGTATGAGTCATTTCGTTTCGAAACGTTTAGCCGATAAATTGAATTTGAAGAAACAAAAACGAAGCATAGTGGTCTCCGGATTAAATCAGTCTTCTTCTGTTGTTAATAGGATTGTAAAAACAAAAATTTCGAATGGTAGTGGAAGTTTTGAAAAAGAAATTGAGTTATTAGTAGTACCGGAAATAACAGATAATTTACCCTCCAGGCAATTTGACATTAATACGCTAGAATTAGGTAATTTCAAATTAGCAGATGTGAGTTTCAATAAACCTGGAGAGGTTGATATTTTATTAGGTGCCCAAATATTTTACGAACTTTTGAGAACGGGTCAAATTAGGTTTCCGGATTCAGAAATTGCTTTTCAAAATACAGTGTTTGGGTATGTTGCTACCGGAAGTGTTCCAATCGAGAACAAAACTACTTTTCATTGTGGATTAATAATAGAGGATTTGGATGCAAATTTAAGGAAATTTTGGGAAATTGAGGAAGTTGAAGGGGAAAAATTACCAGATGAGGAGAGTTTAGTTTGTGAGGATCACTTTATGAAGACACATTTCAGAAAAAACAATGGAACCTATGTAGTTAAAATGCCGTTTAAGATAGAGCCCCCATGTTGAGGCGAGTCAAAACACATAGCAATTAAAAGATTTAATTCTCTTTGGAAACGTTTGGAAGGAGATCCTGAGTATTTGCAACTCTACCGGGAATTTTTAACAGAATATGAGAATTTGGGGCATATGCAGGCAACTTCTGAAACTCCAAAATATTTCATGCCTCATCATGGCGTTTTTAGGCCAGAGAGTAGTACCACCAAATTACGCGTGGTTTTTAACGCATCAGAGGCAACGTCATCTGGACAATCGCTGAATGATAACTTATATTCAGGATCGGTTGTCCAAGATGATTTGTTCGCTATTTTGTTGCGGTTTCGAAAACATTCTGTAGTTTTCACTGCCGATATAAAAAAGATGTATCGTCAATTTTGGATACATCCAGATCAGTGTGATTTACAATGTATTTTTTGGAAAAGTTTAAAGGAAGAGAAATTACGCATATTTAAGTTGCTCACTGTTACCAACGGAACCAAGTGCGCTCCTTACTTGGCAACAAGAGTACTTCAACAATTATGTTGGGATGAACAAAACAGATATCCTTTAGCTGCCGCTGCTGGTAAAGACTTTTACGTCGACGATATTCTAAGTGGTACCGAGGATTTATCTTCTGCCATTGAACTACAAGACCAGTTAATACTGTTGTTAAAATCAGCGGGCATGGAGCTTCATAAGTGGAGTTCAAATAATCCTAGTCTGTTACACAATGTTCCAACGTCGGACCGAGAATACAATTTTGATAATCCCAACTCAACAACATTAAAAACCTTGGGATTACAATTTAATCCTAAAAAGGACACATTTTGTTTTAGTGTTCAAAAAATTGTGAGTCCAGCAACAAAGCGAACAATGCTATCTGATATTTCCAGATTGTTTGACCCATTAGGTCTCTTAGGACCTTTGATAATTACAGCCAAGATTTTCTTGCAGAAATTATGGATTTTAAAAATTGATTGGGACGATGAAGTTCCCTTACACTTAAGTAGAGAGTGGGAAAAATTCAGTTCTGAATTGAGTCAATTAAAAAATTTAACTGTAGAACGACATGTTTTAACTTCTAAGGCACTGAAAGTTGACCTTATAGGCTTCGGAGATGCTTCGAAAGATGCATATGGTTGTGCCGTCTACATTAGATCTGTATCAAGTTATGGTGACATTAAGGTGTCACTCTTGTGCAGCAAATCTCGAGTGGCTCCCATCAAGGAAATAAGTATTCCACGTTTAGAACTTTGTGCTGCTGAATTACTTTCAAAACTTATCGTAAAGGTTATATCATCATTACAACTTGAATTTCATGAAATACATTTGTACTCAGACTCTACCGTGGTGTTGGCTTGGATTAAAACTCCACCCAGCTCTCTGAAGGTATTTGTAGCTAATCGTGTCACCAAAATTCAAGAGAATACAAAGGATTTTCATTGGCATTATGTTAAAACTGCTGAGAATCCCGCAGACTTCATCTCACGAGGTATTTTTCCTTCAAAGATCCAACAATTAGACATTTGGTGGAATGGACCTTCTTTCTTGTCATCTAGTAGCTGGCCACACTTCAAGGACAATCCTGATGTTTCAGATGATGAATATCTTCTAGAGGTTAAAGGAACTGAAAAGAACTCTGAACTAAATAAGGATTCTATGATTCACCTTTCTCTTTGTACTACTCCTAGTTTTTTAGAGTGTCTTTTTGAAATAAGTAACAATTACATTAACATCATTCGTGTTTTAAGTTATGTTTTCAGGTTTGTCAAGAACTTAAAGGGCGCAGTGAAGACAACAGGTCCACTGAATGCAAAGGAGTTGAATGCAGCAGAGGCATTCTTAATTAAAGGTGTCCAAACACAGACCTTTACTAAGGATATTAATAGTCTCCAAAACCAACACTGTGTGCCTCCAGGTAGTAAATTAAAAACTTTGAATCCTTTCTTGGATTCTAAGGGATTATTAAGAGTCGGAGGACGGTTAGGTAATAGTAATTTGAGTTTTAATAAAAAGCATCAAATAATTTTGCCAAAGGGTCACAAGTTAACTCTAATTATAATAGAACATTTTCATAAAAAATATTTACATATTGGTGCTTCTTCGTTACTCTATCTTGTTAGAGAAAAATTCTGGCCTCTAAATGGACGTAATAGTTGTAGAAAAATTGTTCATCAATGTATCATTTGTTTCAAAGTCCAACCAACTGTGTCGACTCAAATCATGGGCAATTTGCCCAAGGAAAGAGTTTCTCCAGATTTTGCTTTTAATTGTGCTGGAGCCGATTTCTGTGGGCCGTTTTATATTAAGAGTAAAGCGCAACGTAAAGGTGCTTTACAGAAAGTTTATATTTGTATTTTTGTGTGCTTTTGTTTTAAGGCTGTGCACATTGAGATCGTTTCTGATTTGTCTTCAAATTCATTTATTGCAGCTCTAAAGAGATTCATGGCTCGAAGAGGTAAGTGTGCAAGGTTGTTTTCAGATAATGGACGGAATTTTGTAGGAGCTAATAAAGAAATTAAAAGGCTTCATGAAATGGTTAAAAAACCAGATGAAAAGCTGGCAGGCTATTTAGCTGCAGAAGGTATTGAGTGGAGGTTTATTCCACCAAGATCCCCACACTTTGGTGGCCTTTGGGAAGCAGCTATAAAGTCGTTTAAATATCATCTAAAAAGAGTTGTTAAGGGAATAAACTTAACTTACGAAGAGTTCTTAACGGTAATTGTTCAAATAGAGGGAATTTTAAATTCTCGTCCTCTTTGTCCTTTGTCAGCTAACGAGGACGATTTTGAAGTTCTTACTCCTGCACACTTCTTGGTAAACAGGTCATTAACCTCTTTAACTGAGCCTAATTTAACAAACTTTAAGGAGAGTCATCTCAAAAAATGGCAAAAAATTACTAGACTGGTGCAATGTATGTGGAAATTTTGGCATCGTCACTATCTCAGTCAATTACAACAGAGATCCAAATGGATGTTCGAGAAAAATAGTGTAAAATTAGGAGATTTAGTTTTATTAATAGAAGATAATTTGCCTTGTTATAAATGGGCTATGGGCAGGATAATTGAAATTTATTTTGGGGATGATAAAAAAATTCGTGTTGTTAAAATTAAAACGCAGTCTAGTACTTGTAAAAGAGCCATTTCAAAAATTTGTGTATTGCCTATGGAACATAATTAATGTGTAATCTTTAATTTTGTAAATATGAGTTTTGTATTATTGTTTCTTACATATATGTATCAATTATTGTGTATCTTGTGCTTTTACTAATTTGTGTAAAGTTTGTAATACTGTTTGTTAGTGAACTTCTGTAATTTCTTGAAACCCTGGGGTTTCAAGGTGGGGAGTATGTTATATATTCACGCTCATAGATGGCGTTACTGTCGCGAATAATTTTTGTTTGTATTCTGAAATTGAAATCAGAAGAGAGGAGAAGTGGCATCGATGTTGTTGAGTATGATGTCCTAAGTTGCTGTAGTCAATCATGAGAGATTTTTGAATAAAAAAGTAATTTTACTAGTAACATAAATGTTATTGAGAGTTAAACCACACCCACTTTTATCCAAAGGAATTTTTATTTCATAGGATTCGTGTTAGAAGAGCGCTCTAGGCGGCCGCAGAAGTCAACGTCATGTTAGCAAGAAATACTCACTCGATTCTGATTTGAAATGTACTGCTTTAGCTACTATTTACGTTTTCCGGTTGATTCCTGGATCCATGTCTACAATGATGGTTCAGTGGAAAGGGCTATTAAAAATGCTGGAGCTGGGGCTTACTCTACCGAATTTACATAGTCTTCTGCCGATACTTTGACAACTTTAATGGTGAAATAGCCGCCATCCCCTTATCCTTGGTTAAAATCGAGCTGAGTTAAAAGAAAAATATTGTCTTTTTCGCTGAAAAAACCGAGTTTCGTGTTCTGATAAAACATTGTTTTTTAATGGGTAAAAACACCGTGCAAGCGAAACAATGGATTGAAAAATGTTACCCGGACTCTTGTCCATCAAAAGCAATGATTTGTCGGTGGTTTGCCGAGTTTACACGTGGTCGTACCGACACAAATGACGCGGAACGCTCGGGTAGACCTGTGGAAGCCGTTACACCGGAAAATGTGAGTGAAGTGACAAAAATTATAATGAAAGATCGTAAAGTGAAGCTCCGTGAGATTGCTGAGATGACACAGATATCATATGGAAGTGTATTTACTATCCTTCATGAAAAATTGAGCATGAAAAAGGTTTTTTCCAAGTGGGTGCCGCGATTGCTTTCGATGGAACAAAAACAGCAACGAGTCGATGATTCAGAAAGCTGTTTATCGCTATTTACTCGCAACAAAAAAGATTTCTTGCGTCGTTACGTGACCATGGACGAAACATGGATACATCACTACACTCCAGAGTCGAAGCGGCAGTCATCTGAGTGGCGCACAGCTGGCGAAAGCCGTCCGAAAACGCAGCAGTCAGCTGGCAAAGTCATGGCGTCAGTTTTTTGGGATACGCATGGCGTGATTTTCATTGACTACCTCGAAAAAGGTAAATCGATCAACAGTGATTATTATATTGACTTGCTGGTGCGTTTGAAGGAGGAAATCGCAAAAAAACGACCGCACATGCAGAGAAAAAAATCCTTTTTCACCAAGACAATGCACCCTGCCACAAGTCGATGAAAACAATGGCAAAATTGAACGAATTGGGCTTTGATCTGCTTCCCCACCCCCCATACTCGCCAGATTTAGCCCCCAGTGACTACTGGCTCTTTGCTGATCTTAAAAAAATGCTCCAGGGGAAAAGATTTGGCTCAAATGAGGAGGTCATCGCTGAAACTGAAGCTTATTTTGAAGCGAAAGATAATTTTTTTTATAAACATGGTATTGAAAAATTGGAAAAGCGTTGGAACGATTGTATCACCCTAAAAGGTGATTATGTTGATGAATAAAAAAAAATTTTGCAAAAAAAATGTTGTTTTCAATGTTAGTCTCGGGACATATTGATCCATGTGTTAGTATTGGGTTTCCATCTGCGGGGGTGAGTGCAACAACAGTTGTTTCTGCACCGTTTAGTGAAGTTGTTGGTATTTTATAGTGTAGGAGAGGGTTTTTTTTGATTAAAATAGCACAGCCTCCGTAATGTCTGTCGTTTCTGTGTATAATGTAATTTCATGCCTGGTCCTAGATGCGTTTCTTGTAATAAATTTAAATCTGGGGAGTGCTTATCAATAAAGTGCCGTAATTAAACATCACTGCACTTTACCCCTAGGGCGTTCTAAGTAACCTGTTTGAGGCCGAGAAAAGTGAATTTTAGTTATTGGTTGTGGATGGTGGAGCGACCACACCTGCTATGAAAATATTCAATTTATCTAGGTCATTGTCAACTTTTGACATGTTATTGAGTGCTTCAAATAATTTTGGGAATTTGTTGAATAAATTCTGAAGTTCACCTACTGCGGTGAGGAAGTTAAAGTTTCCTGGGTTATTATTGTTGTTATTAATGGTTGGATTAGAATTTGGGCCTTTTACTGGTTCATAGCTTCAGCTTGTTTTGGCACTATGGGTGGCGCCATCTCTTGGGGGGATTACTGCAAACTCTCGCAAAAGGCATATTCGCAGTCTGGATTCTGGTCTGGATTCCGTATTATTTCTTTCTGCCTGAGCTGGGCAACTTTCTGTACTTTTATCCCTTGGTTTTCCAAGTCCTCTTTGATATCGTGTATGTCTGCGTGTGTCGGTAAGCCTTTGATGCATACTTTCAAAGGTCTCTCATTTAATGGTTGTATCACGTAGTACTCGGCTTTGAGGGACGTGAGTTGTGAGGAAATTCCTCTGTGGTCATCTTCGGATTCGGGAGTCACTTTGATGTACTGACCGAGAATTTGCAGGTGGATTTCGGAAAATTTCTATTAACTGCTCGGATTATCAGGTTATAGTTTTGGGTTAATTTAAACATAATAGGTTGTATTTTAGGTGTTTGGGGTGGGAGGTCAACCTCAGCTTCATCCCGATCTACTGCCGTTAGCGCGTCAAAGCTATTGCTCATTTAAATTGCCTGGTTATTTAAATTGGTTGAATTTAAGTTCTTACCAGTTTTGGTTGGTCTGGTATAACCGTCATTATCAATAGTTGTTTGAGCATTAGGAGCTTTATTTATGGTTGGTTGGGCTTCTTAAGGCTTAGTTTTTTCGGATATGCTGCACGAGTCAGCCATTCTTTTACGAAGATTTTTAATATTACTATTAATATTTATGTTAAAGTGCAAATTACAGTTTTTTAATAAGCAATATAAAAAAAAGTTCAGCTCACCTGTGATCCTGCCGATGTCGACTTCCAGGGACGTACGTTCACTTTTCAGGTCATTCGTCATCTGTGTATCAGTTCCTTTAGGGCAATTTGCATCAATGTCTATTAGAACGTTGATATAGTTCAATCTTGCAGTTATTACGTTTCTCTGTCTAGTTAGCAGCAGGATCGTGTCTCAAATTTGGGTGCCAGTCGGTGCGGGGGTGTTGCTCTCCGGAGTTTGGGCAGCGGTTTCCATGACATTATCGGCCGCCTCGGTGGCCATGTTAGACTTGTCGCGCTCCATAATTCCAGGCGTGCTTACTCCTCGAAGTCAACACGTAGAATGAACCCCGGCATTGTACATGGCGTTCGCGAATCGTACACCGCGAACCTTTTTTTTCTGAAATTAAACATTTTTACACCTTCTTTACTCCAATATGTAATTTCCTGTATTTTCTCTTCTGTCAATAGTTCTGATGTGGATGTATCTCCCAAATGTGGGAAGGCACTCCGTAACTTTACACACCTCCGTTATTGTAACATTAGGTTCAACTTATGTGCACAACGGTGAACACAAAAATTAAATACTTAAGCAGTGCCAGTTGGGTGGGAATATTACCATGATTTTTTTTTAAGTAAACAAGCATTTTACATAGGTGCAGTAGCAAATTTAATTCACATAAGTGAGTGAAAAGATAGAGGAAAGAAAGAAAAGAAATAGATTAAGATTGCTGTGTAAAGCAGAAATGATGATTTTATTATTATTATTTGGTATATATTATATCAATGAGAGGATAAATATTAGTTTTATTGTTTTCTTTTTAATTTTATTTCCTTTCGCTCCACAAAAAGATAGATTCTGCCTTCTCACATTAGTGCTGAAAAACTATGATGATCTATAATCAATAGGAGAGAAAGTATTTTTATTTGATTTTTTATACTTTTTTTTAATCACATACATTTGTTTTTAAAATATGCAATCACTTTTTTTGAGGAAGTGATAGGATAGGTAAATTATATTTTTAATTTGGAAGATTTAAAATATAAAGAGTGTGAAGGAAGATGGAGCATGACAGGAGTGGTGATAATGGACTTGATTATAAAAAGGGTTTCTCTCTTTGTAAATTTGAATTGTGATAGAAGGGGAAGGAACTTCGCAGTGAACTACAGCTGAGGAAGAGTGTATTGAAGATATCTATTTATCAGCTGTTTATGCGTCAGATGAGTTGAGTCCTTTTTTTTTTTTTTTTTTTTTTTTTTTGTAATTGGCGGATAGGAATATTTATTGCACGTAATTTTGTGGGCAAGGCCTTAAGTTGGAATACATAGGTTCAAGGAAGGATGAGGTTGGATTTATCGTTACAGGATTGATAGGGTAAACATCCAAATCGAAGATATCTGCCAAGAATTTTTAAACCAAGGTCTTATAGTTAAAAATATTTCCCAAGTCACAAAGTTAGAAACCTCTACCAATGTACCAAGTGCAAAATTAACGCATCTTAAGTTTTCATGATATTTATAAAAATGACTGATTCTTATGCATAACAATACAAAATGAATCCATCAAATGAAAAAAAAATATAATTCAATTTAGTAACTGCCTTATTTTGGTCATAACACTGTATATTTAAAGCACGATGTCTAAAAATTATTTCATAAATTATAAGGCTCCTGGACATGTGACATTCTAAGGAAACTTCTTCAAATACCTAAAGCTAATAAAAAAAATGCTACTTCCGAAAAGGAAAACTAAGGAATATCATTCCATTTTTTTTTCTCGCTGAATAATTATTTTTCCCGATTAACTTTCCCGGTGTCCAAAGGGCTACATGCATTTGCATACCGATGCTTCAGCTTGGACTAGATTATTAATTTTCTCCACGAGCCGCGATAATTTATTTTAAGCTGATATCATCATCGAAGGCTGTAGCATTTTGAAGAAAAAAACGGTTCTTGTTGTATTAATGGATTAATTCGTTTAATGTTAACATTTTTAATTCGTATTCATGACTGATAGTATTTTCCAGTGCTGAGAACTGAAAGAAAAAAAACAGCTGTAGATGATGTTTGGGACTGACTTTCAAAAATAGATTCGGATATGGATGAAATAGGGATCTGGCCACAAAGAAAACGTCTCTCTTCTAAACAGGACTAAAATCTGTAAAGTCATTAGCTTAATTGAAACTGAAATTGACACCACTCTCAAATATTACTAACAATTTCTCGCTTCCATTGAACTGCTGGACTCCGCTGATGACCCTGAGGCTACGGAAAACTTCGAAGTCCTCAAATATACCATGAATGAGTTTAAAGAGGCACTCATATAAAACCATGGTGAGTACATCAAACTTGATCCATGGTGATTCCTTACTCGTAATATGCACTTAGATTTCACTCAAAATGTAATTTTTTCATTTCTTTTCTGTCTTCAAAAATTCTGTAAAAGTTTGCCAAAAAAGGGCCTGATTTTACTCCCTCCGCGCTGAAAATCATAAGGATCGCTACCTCTTAAAATGTAAAAGAAAAATTGATTACCATAAGAAAAAGAAAACCAAAAAGTTTTATTCTACTTAAAATACCATAACTAACCCTTTAAAAATAAGTCAAAAACATTGAAAAACCTACATGAAATTCGAGCTTCTCATTAGGAAAAAGGGATGCCTTTACCAAATTTGTAATGTTTGGTTGTGGTTCGAAGAAAGAGTGAAATATGTGTTGCGACCTTTAAAACTTAACAAAACTTTATTTAAGGATTAAAATAGGTTTATAGAACTCAGAGGGGGCTTATTTAACTGCTCCTATGCTACGAAAACCTTCAACTGACTTCATAAAATTCTATTTTTTCCCTCCTTGCGGGTGGTACTGCCTGAGCCGCGTAGCAGAGGCCCTGAATCATTGCTCTGAGGGGACATGAACACTTCAAAATTTCCCCGAAATCCCAGAATTTTCACAAAAAAAATGACAAAAGCAAACAAATATGCTCGCGAATTTTTGGATGTCCCCCCCTGCAAAAAAAAAAAAAAATCTTTCAGCAGAATTCATCCGGACCATAACCACAAAATGATTGGCTTCTAAGAGACAATGGAAGTGGTCTTACGCCCTAATTTGACTGGTAGATCAAATTAGGTTTTTCTCCCAATTAATACTTATACAGAAGACATTACTCGAGTGAATGAACAGTTGAGAAACTCGATCGTCTTTCACTATTTTTTTTTAAAAAAAGGAGCAAGAAGCGATACCCGTTTTCCGTGTAACGTAACAGTGTTCGTGTAAAGTCCTATTTTAGAGTACTGCTTGGCGCGATTTTTAAATTGCGCCAAGATGGCTCCAACCACGCTATTTTCGAACTCAAAACCACTTCAATAGGTAACGAGATGGCGTTTTGTCAGAAGACAAAATAAAACGTGAAAAAGTTGCGTTTCGAAGAAAACGTGTAAATAGTTCAAAAACGATTGAAACAAATATAAAAAGTACGCGAGATTTCAACACTCTAAGGCATTTCAACAGAAAACACTATGGTGTTTGAGTGACAATTTCCTAAGGATTGTTATCAAACTAAAAGACATAAAAATGAATTCATCTAAATATACTAAAAACTTCATAAAAAAAAGAAAGTCACTGACTTTTAATGGTGACGATGGCGAAACTTTTTTAGGAAAAGTAAAGGTGAATCTGATTTTCGTTCGTGCTGCCATATTTTGTAATGGACGTTTTGTAATGGATGGATTTGTAAAAAGTCGTGAAACTCGTTTTCAAACCAGAAATAATTTCTCTAATAATATTTTTGTGCTGATTTTCCAAGCTTTCAGTCATGTAACGATTGAAATCGGTATTCTACCCAGAAACGTTAAAGGTCAGTGACTTGTTAACTTTCTTTTTTATGAAGTTTTTAATATATTTAGTTGAATGATTATCGATCACGTTTTTCAACAAAAAAAATATGTCTGTCAAGTGGCCGAGCGTCCGGTGTAGAGTCTAGTCCAGTGTGAAAAGGCTCAGACGACATCAACAATCAAATGGCCTGCACAGTTATTATCACTGCCAACAATTCTATCACCACAGCAGGTTCTGCAACCGCACCTCAAAGTGCCTCATATGTGCCAGCAGCCACATCACTCGAGACTGCAATGCAAACTCCTGCTAAGGGCGCAATATGTGGAGATCCACATCCCGCCAACTTCTCTGGCCATGCAAGAAATCCGCTCAACATAAAAGCTACAAAACCACCAACAACAAATGTTTGGGAAGAAAGCAAGAAAGAATTACAAGACAATAAAGCTCCCCAACCTCAAATTGTATCACAACACTCAACCCAAATCAACAACAACTAATAAACCAAATGGGCACCATGCTCCAAATTATTCATAAACCAGCTTTTTACTTCTACCAAGTAATGACTACTACACCAAGTTAATAATTCTTCGATTCGAATCTACAGCTGGAATGCAAATAATCTCAAAAAACACATAGACGAACTGAAACACTCAATAATCTAACTCAACCCAGATATCATTGGTATCCAAGAAACACATCTTCGTCCATCTGACACAATCAAAATTTCTAATTACACCTGCCATAAAAGTGACCGCGCCTTACCCATAGGGGAGGCGGCACTGCTCCCTTTATTAAAAATTACATTAAACATTATCCAATTATTATCAATACTCAAACCTTTGAAAACACAACCAGAAACATCTGCCTACACAACAACTCTTACATCACTATCTCCAGTATATACAGACCTCCACCCGGGACCATTAAAACCACATACCTCGATACCATCCTCGTCCCAAACCAAAAAGTTCTAATTTTTGGAAACTTTAATGCAAAACATCCGTGTTGAAACCCAGGAAAAGCAAACGGAAATGGCTCTGTTATTTGCAATTGGGCAGCTGCTTCAACTCTTGACACCTTTGATCCAGATCAACCAACTCACTTCTCGCACAAATTCCATTCTTTTTTTTTCCTTTGCAAAACATCTGATACATTCTGTCATATCTAGCATAAATGAACTAAGCAGCAATCACAATCCTATCATCATAGATTTTCTTTTAAACAATATCCTACCCCCTGATTTTAGAATTCATAAAAGCACAATCCTTCCCCCCCTCCCTCTCCTAACTTCCACCCCACGCCCAAGGGTGGACTTTGGGCCCGGATAGATTTAACGTGCATCAGCCTCTGCTACAAGGCGGGTCTTTAGCGATAGAATTCAGGAGACCGAACTTTATCTTCTTTTTACTGAGTTTAACTTTTCTATCTAAGGCTTGCGAAATTAAAAAATTCTACAGTTACAGTCGTAATTTTTCTTCATAATATGCAATGGTTCTAAAAGAATGTGCACATAAGTATCAAGCAGGAATACATTTCATTAAGATCGAGGATATTTCTTAATAATGACATCCAATTGCGCATTTCAACACAGGCGCTGAGAAGCAAAACACTTTTGTCTGTAACATACACCGGCTACTTTTCGAGGAGCGCAGTTTTTATAATTAAGTAACATTTAAACATTCTTGACGAGTTAACACTGGAGCGAGCCTGAAGCCTTAAATCTCTATACTCTACACGCAGCAGCATTCAAATGATTATATTGATAGTTAGCCTGCTATATAGTTTTCCTTTGTTTAAAATTATCTTTTTTTTTTTTTAAAAAAAAAGACATTAGAAAAGAAAACAGTTTAAGCGCCATGGGCGCATTAACTTTAAATGCGATTTACGGGAAAAGTAAAAAGCGAGTAGTACAATGAAGGGAAAAGGAGCAAAACAAAAACAAGAGTTGATTTAAACTTGATAAGTTAGGAATAAATTAACTTTATTTTTGTTTTATTTGTAATTTTATTGATTTTTATTTTAGGTGCAACAAAACACTGCGAGAGCCGGATTTGGAACAATTTTTTTTCTTCTCAAGAAATGAAAAAAAGAAAAGATAAAATAAAAGCGAGGGAGTTTAAGGATAGTAGGAAAGGAAGAAAAAATAAAGTTTTGCTGAGAAAAGTATATATTAAATAGAATACTTTTAATATAGTGGTATCAATCTTATGTGCATTATTCTTAGAATGCAAGGATTATCTTTTTTCACATGAATAAGAATATTCACAATAAATATCTATTGAACATTGTTTTCAGGATATGCATGTTTCAATAGGAGAAAAATAATGTTCAAAGAACGAGAATCAGCTTTGAAAATAAAATCTGATGAGCAAGCTAAGGTTATTGAATGTTTCGATGGGTTTAACAGAGAGAATCTTTAAGAAACACATTACATACAGCACAGTACTGCGTGAGGTGCCGAATCCCTGCTGAGTTCGGAGTGTCGCCTCCTATCTCGGTTTTGACATTCGCGTTGCATAAATAATTGAAAAACAATTCTCCCATTCTAATTGAAAGGTTACTCGTAGGGGATTAGATATACAAATCAATTGAAGTGTGTCTGAAACACAAATACCTCATATACATTATTAATATTAGAAAATTTGAACGAAAAACAATAGAAGCTCAAATGTTCTCATAGATTTAAACGTTGAACTTGGTTTCGAAAACATGCAGATCGGAGGAATACAGAAATTGTTTCTGATTATTGGGCTGCTTCCGTCTGAGAAGATAAAGTGGTAGTTCATTTGGCAGACATTTCTCTTTTATCGATGGAATTGATACTCGTAATTGATTTGTCAACATTTGATAAATATTCAAACTCCGCTCCAGGAAACTCTAGATCAACTTGACTAAGGCGAAACTGATGAAAGTGTCTTTTGATGATGCTCCCATCGCCTAGTTTAAGTAAATCACCCTCATCGCTCAACAACCGCATCCACAGACTTGATTTAGTTTAATTCCTTCCTCGATTCCGGAATGTGAATGACTTTTCAAAATCTACTCGCTCTGCCGTATTCGTGTAGGTATCGGTTGGTACAATCGTTATGAGGTTCTATGCAGCTGATGTATTTTCTTTATACAAAAATTCTGCAGGAGTCTCTGCACTAGAAATTGATGCAGCTGATAAATAACTGATACTGAAATGGTGAACTGTTTTTCGCTACCATGCTTTTTTCAATAAAAAAAGAGTGAATTCCATGCAAAACAAATGTCAATGCAGTTAAGAACTTGGTTATTGTTATTATTCTCTGCTTTTCACCAGAAATTAGAATTGATCTGGTGCTCATTTAATTCCCTAAATAGAAATCAATACTCTATTACTATGGACTATTATTTAATTTTTGATATACATATTAGTGTGCATTGAAAAATATTTAAACATAATGACAATAAGACATCTGTTAATTTAGAAAGTCTGAAATCATTTCAAAACATTTGTCGTATTTTATTAAATTTAAATTTTTAAATCTTTAAATGCATTCAATTTTCAATATCCAAGGTTTCGAGCTTCCTATTGTTAATAAATTATTACGTGTTTAAAAATTAATGTATATCCGTATGAGTATCAGACTTTTAAGAATCAGATAGTAAAACATCAATGATTTTTAATGACAATCATACGAGTATCTGAAAGAATGGACATTTTTAAGATTTATATTTTTTTTAAAACCATTGCAATAAATGGAAACACTATCATAGGGTACATTATTTTTATTGCGTGTAGAAAAAACCTATTAATCTGAGAGTTTTGAAAATAAAAATATAAAACTTATGTTGTGAAAAACGACAAACAGGCTGGACAAAAAAAATTGTAATGAACGTATGGCATAAATTAAAAAATTCAAAACTAAAATATCCAAAGAAGATATAATACGAAAGTGAAGGAAAGGAATTTGCACACAAAAAATATAATTTTAAAAAATTATGAAAAATAATTCCGTGACACAGATTATTTATCAAAAGATTATCCCGAAAATAAAGCCGCTCAAGCCTAATATCTAAAATCGCGTCCTCACGGTCGACGTTGTTTTCGAGCCCTGATGCCACCAAAGACAAGCCGTGTAGCAGATCTGGTGCTAGTATAAATTGCAAGTCAAAACGTTCGTTTTGAGTGTATGTTTGGAGAGGTAGTTGCCAACTCAGATGTCGTCCTCGTCTCACAAGAAATTTGAAAATACGACATCCGTGGCCAATAGTCTTTAAGTTGTTTATATGTTATGTGGAAATTAAGAATTAAAATTGCACATAGATATACATACATATGCAGCGACTTTCTTAAGCAATAACGCCAGAAGTCAAAACGCCTTACTAACTGGTCTGTGTGAGCCGTCTCTTTTACCCCAGTTGGTATAGGTATAACAAAAAGCGACCACTTAACTTTCTTCGAATGGAAAATAATGCGAAACTGTCGCTGGCACTCCAAATCCCAGGTCAAACAACGGTCCCCTCCTCCTCGGGTTTGGAAAATCACCGAACGCTGAAATCGCGACTCAGAATTTGAACACTAGATGGCGGTACAGCCTAGAAATACTGGTTGCATATGCCCCCCACGCAAAAACAAGTGTCTCCGTGTGTCTAAGACAAACACATAATAAACTTTCTTTAAACTGTCTAAGTCAAACGCACAATAAACGGCTGCGGCACAAATGTCAACAAAACCGTCCTCCCAACTACAGTTAGCCGATGATTCATATTAGATAACTGTTCCCCGTAAGACTCAATTCAACTTAGAAAGGATGTATTTCAATTTTAGTAATGGTTGAAAAAGCAGCCTTCTCTACAAGTTGCAATGTTTTTCTTCGTATCAAAACACGATGGTACTCGAGGGGGCATGCAGCAATTCTCTTCAACAGCAACTTCAGAAGTTGAAATTCCTTAATATTTAGTCTGAGAGAGACATCTATCTTTGCCGGGATGGTAAAGGAGAAACAGAAAGGGACCAATCAACTTCATCTTCGGACCCACTGGTCCAGTGTTCTAAATAGCCTCCAACTACCATCTCTCTCCCACACCACGTGGATGAAAAGCATAACACCGAACACAGACACATGTGTATATATATATATACGTGTGTGTGTGTGTCTCTCTCTCTCTGTGATATGTCCGGGTATTTATGATGATTAGCACTTCGGTTTACTCGAAGCTATTTTTTTTATGTGAAGCAATTAATATGTACAGACACTTGAATATAGTTAATTAAGAAAAGCGTAATTAAGTTCATAATTCAAATATGCGAAGACAGTTCATCTCAGTCAGTTTGTGCTCCGTGCACTTTTTCGATAAAAGTTTATAGACACTCCGTATGTCCGCTAACACAGTAGTAGCGCTATCTGTTGGTGAGACGTTCTGTGGCCGCTTTTGGACGATAAGTCAATTCCATTTCTACACACACACACACATATATATATATAGTGTGTATATTGATTTCGTCCAATACTAAATAGATGTAATGAATTCGCAAATTTGTGTAACTAAAAAGGGTCATTACAAAAAAAAGTGGATCTTCCATTTTCTCTAACATAAGATTTAGTTCACAAATTAGACTATTCAATGGATTATCTTTTTGGAAAATAGAGTTAATCTATTTGGTGTCCGATTCTTTTTAACTATAAAGTCCTCAAGAAAACAAATAATCACTGCGAAATACACAGGCATAGTAATTTTTAATACAAGCAAGTTCAATTCAGGGATAGCACAGCTCCTATTCTTTCATTATTGGCATCCATATCCAGATCTTCGTCAGTCTGAGGGTAGGTCAGAACAGGTGAAGTTGTCAGTGCCTGCTTTAAACTATTGAAAGATTTCTGGCAATCTTTTATCCAATTAAAGTTAGATTTTGCTTCCGTTAATTTATAAAGAGGTCTAGCTATTGTGGAGAAATTTCTTACAAATCGACGATAATAGATGCAGAGTTCAAGAAAACTTCGAAGCTCGTGTACTGCCTCTGGATGAGGCCAATCAACCACTGCTTTAATTTTCTCTGGGTCGGTTTTCACTCCTTCGGAGGAAATAACGTGTCCAAGATAAGAAATTTCCTTTCGAAAAAATTTGCATTTCTTAGGGCTTAGTTTAAGGTTGGCTTTCTGCAATCTCTGGAATACTTTACGAATATTACTCAAATGTTTTTCGAATGTTTTTCCTATTATAATGTCATCTAAATACACTTAGCAGGCTTCAGATGGAATTCCACGTAACAAGGTCATCAATCTTTCAAATGTCGCAGGTGTATTACAAAGTCCAAAGGGCATTACCTTAAATTGCCAAAGTCCTTGTCCGGTGGTGAAGGTTGTCTTTTCTTTGTCATCAGGTTGAATTCCAACCTGCCAATACCCACTTTTCAAATCTAATGTCGAAAACCATTGGCTTCCATTCAAAGAATCAAGGGTGTCGTCTTTTCGAGGTAGCTATCCTTTTTCGTAATTTCTTTCAGTTTTCTATAGTCAACACAAAACCGTGTTGATCCGTCTTTCTTCTTAACAAAGACGATAGGTGAAACCCCAGGATCCAGACGATTCTTCGATAATTCCGTTGTCAGCCATTTCTTTAATTAGCCGCTCAGATTCTTCATTCCTAGCAAAAGGCAAACGTCTTGCATATTGTTTAATTGGAGGATGATCACCTGTATCGATTTTATGCTGGGTCACATTACAATGGCCGACATCAGCGTCACATGTGGAAAACAAGTTCCGAAATTCTTGGAGCAATTTTTGTAGCGCTGATCTTCATTCAGTCCTTCTAGATTTTCCAAGATCGACTGGATACGTTGTTCTCCAGAAAATTCCAGTGGACGAGCAAGAATATCAACCACTGGTTCTTATAATGTAATGATATCTCCTTTTTCCATGGTCTTTGGTTTATTGTCCATATTCAGAATTCGGACTGGAACCGTTTCTTTTTTTAAATCGACAAGTGTGGCCGCAACAAGGACACCTTTTTCAGAACTTTGGCTAGGAGAATTCATTACGGCATACCTGAAATGTTCAGAAGCTTTAGTAACTCCTCGAATGAGACATTCGGATCATGCTGGTATTACAGTCTTTTCTTTTGCAAATACGGAGCATAACTTTGGAAACTATATATTGGCCGAGAACAACGGAATTTCCTCCCCTCCTGTCCGTATCTCATTTCTTTCCAGGTCTACCGTAAGGTTGAGCTCTCGAAGAAAGTCCAGGCCAAGTATGCAAGGATCGGTGATGTCAGCTACGTAAACTTCGTGTTGAAATCGTCTGGAACCACATTCGTTTGATACATTCAACTTCCCGTGTATGATAGCTTTCTCACCAGTGGCTGTCTTTAAAAAGATATTTGAAGCCGTACAGATAAATTGTTGATTCAATTTCTGAGCTATGACGGTTCTTAAAAGAGTTACGTTCGCACCTGTATCCACTAACATCAAACATGGGACACCCCAAATCGATCCTTCTAAGTAGAGTCCATTTTTCTTTTCGCTCAGTGCAGAAATTTTCAATCCTTCTACAGGAGCCATTTTTAGAAAAGGCAGCCTTTCCCCCCCCCCAGGACGGCCTTGGCGTAGTTTTCCTGATTTGATTAATTGCTTTGCAATCCCTCTGTATGTGCCCTTTTCTGTTGTACTGCCAGCAAGTCACATGCGGGTTCCGTCGAGTGGAATTCTTCTTTTCAGTGATGCAGTAATTCAATAATTTTTCCAGCTTGTTGAATAGAGATTCAAATTTATCCTCTTTCTTTTTTGAATCATCCTCCCCCTCTAAAGATCTGACATGCTTGGAGGTCTTGGAAACAGTTCTTGCAGCTTCATATTTCATACTATATGCCAGAGCCGATTTCAAGTCTTTGGCATCCATCAACCTCGTTGAGTGTTGCGTATCTTCATCTCTGATGGCGTCGACGAAGTACTGAGCTGCTAAACTTTCCCGAATGTCCAGAGGGCACTCGGCATAGACCAGGCTCATTAGTCCACTCCACATCGGTGGCTAATACTTGCAGGCTTTCACCCCACTTCTGACACCAAATGTTACGAAAATTGTCCGGTGTGTGTAGGTGAACAGTCCAACAAGTAGAATACTAGAAAAACTAGTAATTTCTTCTATACATAATAATAAAACAGGAAGCACAGACGACACCAAGATCGTACTTGCACAAATTTGCAGCACTAAATAAACAGCAATCCACAGTATAAGCAAAAATCACGCAGTTCGCAAAGCAAGCACGATCATCGGTTTCACTCCGAAGACGGTCTACTTGAATACATTTAATCGAGCTGCAGCGCTCGTTTCAAAGAAGGGACGCTTTATCCTGTATGAGTGTGATAGTACATGTAGTGGAACATATATATGTTGATTCCAGTGTTACCTGGTTTATAAAGTGATAAGCGCGTGGTCATTCTGGACGATGTGCATTGGAGTTAGTGAGGGAAGCGATTTTGGCAGTCCTGCTTCTTTTGTGGATTTCGGCGATATTAAAGCTGATGTTTCCCGAGAATCCTTCATAAGGGGGAGAGGAAGGCAGAAGATCGTCCAAGCTAGGTGGTGCGGAAGTGGTGAGGTCACCGACTGACGAGAGTACACTGCCAATCAGAGAGTTAGAGTGAAAGAAGAGTGAGAAGTGAGAAGAGGTGTAGAGGACAGAGAGTGAAGGAGAGGAGGGAGAAGAGAAAGCTTCCCATTATTGTGAATGCTTACAGAGAACTTAAAAAAAAGTAATACGTGATTTGTTTATGCAGGCTGGGACGCGCCCAGTTCCTGCCAATCTAAAGTGTTTAAAGTTGCCGGAGACTTGCTTGCTTCTTCGGTTATTTTGTAGTTGGTCTTTACTTGCAGATTGATGGGATATGGATGCCTTCTCTATCATCCAGGAAGTAGATTGTTTGTTCCTATGTAGAGGTAAGGATGGTTTTCGATTTTAGATAGAAATGTTCAGCTTGTTTTTTTAAATTCTTTCTTATTGTAGTTGTCTTGAGTTCTTTCATGTAGAATTTTCTAGAATGGGTATTTTGGTGCTTTTTGCTATGGAACGCAAGAGCTTTGTTTTTGCTAATTGCATCTTTTCTATTTTGTGTTTTTCATTTGTCCCCTAGATGGGCAATTTGCTAAATATAAGGAGTGAGGCCTATATCTGTAGATTGGCGTTTTCAGTTGATGAGTGTAGCTTCTGCGATGATTTGATGAGTAGAAATATTTTTCCAATACTTTTTTTTGTAATTTCTTGGCAGTGCCTTGACACACTGTTGAGTGAGCACAGAGGGCCTTGATATGTTGGATGATCCTACTGGACTGGGTTCTCCAAATAGTAGTATCAGTTGCATTGCTAATTTTCCAGTGTTGAAAAAATATTGCTTGGGATCTTCCCGGATATTTTTATTTCCCAATTGGAAATGTTTGATAATAACTCTTTTGCGTGATCTTCTAGTATTGATTTTTCTGCATAGTGGATCTAGTCGAAAAGCAGATTGGATATCATTCATGCAGGAGTAGTCTTTGTGTAAATTTTAAATAAGGCCGGAAGGTGCTATCTTTGAGCTGTTCCGATCTCCTTTGCTTGTGTAGCGTTGAGGTAGGTGAAACTTGAAAAGTCCTGCATTGGAACATAAGGTAATATTGATTAGGGAAGGATGGAATTTAAGCATTATTAATTTGTAAAGCATGGCCTTCAAGGCCAGACTTTGTCGAAGGCCCTTGCTAACATCTAAAAGAGAGCTCCGTCTTTTTTGAGTTAGAACTGTTTGTAATGAGTTAGAGTGATCTAGAAGCTGTAAGGTTGTGGAAGTTTCTCCGAATCAAAGCAAATCAGGAATGATGCTATTGTCCTGGCAAATCTTTTCAAGTCTTGATAAAAATAATTTTCTGCATATTTTTCCAGAGAACTGAGGAGGTTTATTTGGTCGAAAATTTTCCGGGAGGTGAAAATCTTCCCCTGATTTTGGTAATATTTGATTCTTGCATGTTTCCATTTTTTAGAAAATAATTGAGTTGGAGGCTTTATTAAAATTTTGTTATGTAGGTGAGGGCACAGAGGGGGGGTGATTTGAAAAGATATTTTTGATTTGATCCATTCCGTGCTTTCTCATTGTGAAATTGTAGGATGATTTCTTGAACTTCCTTCTGCTGAAAGAGTTACTACTTAAGTATTTCTTTCCACAGTCTCAGGATCGTGTTCTTGCATGTTTTTTCAAGTTGGTGTGGTTCACTACTAGTTGAACTAGTTTTCGAGTGAATTGGCTATTAATTTGCCTCTTTCCAGTGAACCGTGGATACATTCAGATGGGTCCAAGTAGAGACGAATGACATTTTCCCTTTTGCTTCCTTTTATTATGCTGTATATGACTGATGTGCTTTTATGATGGTTCCAGGTATTTTGTATTGCCATTTCTGTACTTCTCGGTTTAGTTTATTTTAGGTGTGGATTTCATATCTGGGATCTTTTACATCGTTCGATTATATTCTAGAGTTGTATTTTTGTCGGGGTGGTATGTTTATTTTGAATAATTTGGTTTTGTTGAGGAGTTGACTGCCGCTCTGATACTGAGGTTGAAATTTCTATTGCATTATCTCTGTCGTATAAATTGATTCTGGAGGAGATCTTGAGATGTGTGTTTGGAAAGGGGTTCCTAGCTATAAAGTGGATTGTGTTTTGATGTTTTGTTTTGGGAAATCAATAATCAGAAGAGGACGGATTGCAGCTTTGATAGTGCTGCGCTTGATTTTCTTGTCAATTCCTTTGAAATGCAGGTATTCATTAAGAGTTATTGAAAGTGGTGGTAATTTGGCTGGTTGGTCTGGTGCGTGTATTTTGTTGTTATTTTCTTGTACCATAGATTGCATGTTTGCATTTAGATCGCCGATGACGAGGCAGTTCCTTCTATTAAAAAAATAAGTTTTGAGTTCTGTTTCTAAATCTATTTTCAGTGATTTGTAGACAAATGCTACTGGGATGGGAGGCTTTGTTTTTCTTCCAGGGCTATTGCTGTTCTTTGATGATGTTTTGCTGGAGGTGGCGGTGTGGGAAGCAGTTTTTTAGATGAGTTATGGGCTGGTTCCTCCTCCAGTGTGTAGGTGGTCCGATCATGGCTATGGTGAAATTTGGGAGTAACTGAATTTGAGGCTTATTTTAATCTTGTTTCTTGGAAGTACAAGGACGTATCCATAGGATGAAGCCTGGAATTCTAAAAAATTTGGGTGCAGGATTGAATTCACTGTCTCAAGATAATATTTTTAGAAATTTTGTCTATTAACTATGAGCACTAGTCAACCCTTCATAAACCTGGAAGAGGGAAGCCATGCGGCCCTGCTTTGAATATTGTTTACAATGTGCACGAATTGTTTAAGTCTCTGTATAGCTCTTTGACATTTTGAGCTTTTTAAGACCGAAAAGGATCTTCTATAGTTGATCTGGGTGCATTGTAGTTTTTTGCTGGTTCCAGGTTTACTAGGCAGTGGCAGAAAGTTTCTCGGCATTTAGCTCCGGGGTGGGCTTGTGCTGATGCTTTGGTGTGGTGTGGAAGTCTGCAGCAGCACCTCCATTTGTTTTCCGGATTGTGCTGTCTCCTTTGGGCCAGGGTGGTGGTTAATTGATTTCTCGGGCAGGCGGAGATAACTTGGCTGGGTGTTCTCTGCCTCACATAGGCAACATTTGAGGGGGTGCTGAGGTTGCTTTTAGCAATCCTTAAGTTAAGTGATTGGCCTGCACCTTTACACTTGGTTCTTCAGCAGAACTGTGACAAATGAAAGGTCTCAAGGGAAACACCAGTAGGCCATATTTTTTTCCAAGGTAGTGATTCTACCTTGACTTCTAATGTATCCCAATTGATGTTTGTATATTTTTTGTTTTTTCTGGTTTTTGTTGGTGGCTAGGAAGAGCGGCATTGGGAGGCTTTCATTTCTTGTTAGTCATTACGTGTATCTCTTCTATCGTGATATTTTTTTCTCCGCTCATTCCTGAGCAATTTCTGCTGGGGTCATCGGGCCTGAATGACAGCTCTGATCTTCTTTTATCCTCGGTAGCGTGTGCGCCTTCGATTCTGATCGTCGATATACCGCCGTATCACATGATACGCGTAAGCGCCTTCAGGAAATATTTTAGATCTGTCAGCTTTGCTGTCAAATAGTTTTGTTTTTCACGCTTTGCAACGCCTAGTTATGAGCAGCCGCATTTCCCTGCATCGCCGTCGATCGCGTTATCGGTGGCGCCATCTTCGCCGTAATGGAAGCCAGTTGCAGGACGTGGAGTTCGCCTGGTGATGGTGGCGGGGGACGGCATGGAGTGGTATTCTGGCTTTCCATTTCTATATTCCCCATCGTTTTCTTCTCATTGTAGAGTAGCACTGAAGTGGTTGCTGCTGTATCATCCGTTCTATTTTTTTTTTTTTTTTTTTTTTTTGGCTGATTGGGCATCCGGTTTTTCCGTGCTTTGTTTCTGGATTTTTACTGAGTAAATTGTTTCGTGGTTATGCTCTACGAGCTGAGTCGTTCACGGTTCGCTGATTCGGTGATTTCCTTTCCCGGGTTTGGGTATATTCACTTTCACTGTCCATACTCTTCATGGAGGTCAATGATGTGCTGGCTAAGCTTCATCCGACTGGTGGGATTTGCTAGGCGCCCGATAAATTTGTTTGACACAGTTGGTGATGTAGCAGAAGTCCATCTTGATGTGACCGTGTTTAAGAGCTTTTAGTATTGCTTCGACGGAAGCCTTCAGCTGGTATATTTTCGCTATCTTCGGGACTGAGTGGTATCCACGGTCGTATTAATTAAGCGAGCCATCAGTTAGCTTTGAAAACAAACGGCTATAATCGGTTCCATAAGTTACGTTAAACAGTAATTAAGTACAAATAAACAATTTTAACAAAAGAAAGGTTTGAGTGAATAATGCCCGTTTGAGTAACTCAATTGACGATCAGTTCTGTCTATTTAAACCTTGAAGACCGATGTGACGTCATGTGAAAGTTCTCCAATGTTTCAGTCCCATTCTGGAAACTTCGACGAAACTAGATTTTATTTGAAGATCTGGGATGCTGCCAAAGTCGCTGGCGTTTATGGTCAAATTCTGTTTTTTCCCATTGGCATCCAGATTTTGTGAACATCTCTCTAGCAACCATACGATCAGTATTAAGTTGGGAAGCAATATTTGTATTTGTAACAATATGTTATTCAAAACTAAAATTGTAAAAAACAATAATTGTCCTTTGCGTGAAAACGAATCAAAATTGTGTGTGGGTGTGGTGAATCACTGATAATATTGAAAAATGTAAACTTTAAAGATAAAAAAAACAAAAAGAATGACAGGAAAAAAAAAAAAAAAAAAAAAATTAGAATAATAATATATATCAGCATAAAATCTGTATTTAAATTATGGTGTTTGCGTATACTCATCATCCTTAACATTAGAGCTTGAATGAATTGCAAATTTCTTGTTCGGTGCTGTTTTAGCTACTGGAATTTTTGCAGATTAATTAAAAGTCCAAGTAGTAGCAAGAGAAAATTTCATGAGGCCTTTTGTTAGTCTAAAGCTTGTGTGATATTGTTAATTGATTTTGTTTTTACTTGGATTATAATGTGTGTATTTTACGGAATTTAACTTCAAACACCTACTCTACCATCTGAAACCATAAGTACACTAAGAACTTAAAATCAAAAAAGCCTTGGTAGGGAAGGAGTTACAAATAAAATGATCAAAGAACTACCATTAAAAAACAATTTTCCAAATTACCTCCATTACCAACGACACTTTAAATCGGCATTTCCCCGTCGTGGAAAATGCATCTGTAATAACGTATTATTAAACCAAGAAAAGACCCCACCATCCCTGACAGTTACCGACCCATCTCCTTACTCCACAATGGGTGTAAAATTGCCAAATAAGTTATCCTAAATTAACTTCAAAGATTTTCTAAATTTAAACACATCCTGATTCATGAACAACATGGTTTCAGAGAAAAAACTTTTCCACATCACACCAGCTTCTCCGTGTCATTAACACGTTAAGGTTTAGGTGTAATGGAAAATCTACAGGTGCAATTCTCGACATTCAAAAAGCATTTGACAGAGTTTGGCATGAGGGTTTGCTCTTTAAATTAATCAAACTCAAACCCATCCTCATTAAAATTATTAACTCTTATCTTAAAAACAGAACTTTTGCAGTTAGAGTTAAAAAACTCCCCACTCCTAGGGGATTATTACTACTTCAACTTCTTGGTGAATAGTTTCAAGGAGCGCTTTCTTTTAGCCCTGATATTGTTTTTTTCTTATTTTCGTGAACGACATCCTGCTATTCAACATAATCTCTCACATGTAATGCAGACGACACAGCGATACTAGCACAGAAAGAAGAACCCCTTTTAGTGGCCAGCGATACAAAAACACACCACTCGTCTAGAAGACTGGCTCTCCAAATGGAGCCCTGAACCCTTCCAAGATGGAGGCGGGCATTTCAAATTATACTCCTGATCCATCTATTAAACGACCAAAAACGTTCTCCTTGATTCATATTAATATTTTCCTCCTTTCAAAATCCTAAATTCTCAAACTTCTCTTACCTAAACACCCACAGCTTCTTGACCAATCACAACACTCCACACAACTAAACCAACTTTCCTGAGATGAAATACTCCTCATTTAAAAGCAGCAACACCATTGGTCGGCTGACTCACACCCTCACCTACCCTTTCTTCGAAAATTGAAAAAAAAAATTATTCTTTTTAACTCAGAACTCTCAATTTTCAATGTAATTTTAATTTAATCTTTTGAAAATCTCTTTATTTTAAATATGCCATCCACAATATCTTTTCGCAACTCTGGGTTGGAAAAAGCCAAAGCTAAGCCATCCACTTATCAAGATATGGAGATTAAGAGCCCTTGGCTCAGGTGCTCCAGCACAAAGCCTGTCAACCTACATATATTATAGTACTAGCTGATATCCGCTCGCTTCGCTGGGCAGACGATAATATATTTTAGAACCTATACATAAAATATCAAGAAAATTGGAGCATTGAAACGACCTTTGTGTTCTCCAGAAGGTTTTTTTTATCGGCATTAATTATAACCTTGAACTCCTTTTAGTCTTTAGGAACTGAATCAACAGCAGCTTTGAAATCGTGAATATACCTGTTCATGTAGCTCCTTTTGTAATTGGCTAATTCTGGCTTAACACCTGTTAAAATACCACAATGAATGTTTTTTTCACGTTCATCCTCACAGAGAAAATAAAGCTGAAGAAAAGACGGTTGTTGAGAAGGCTCAGCCAAAAGGCTACCTATTCTGTGGTATACCTGCCCCTGGACTTTAAATGTTGGCATAAAATTTCCTTACTTCAATTCTTTTGCTCCGAATGACGTCATCTGAAAACATCCATTATACTTACGAATTGTAGAAAGAAAATGTTCTGAAAGCTGATCCTTATGGCTAAGAAGACTGTTCAAAGGTTCAGGGTAGGATCTAATAGCAGACAGCTGGACTTGACTACCACTGCAGCACATTCCTGGAGGTTCTTCTATCCATTTTAAAGCACGGCACCTCGAACAGGGCAAACGTTTTCCGATACTGACAATTTTATCATTTGAATAGTCAATATATATTTCATATTTAAAACCAGACAAATTTTTGGAAGTCCTTGGTGCTAATTTAACTTTTGATCTTTTTTTGCATTGCATTTAATTACAGCTGCCTGATTCACATGGGGGTTATTAGAAAAGTATTTTCTTACAGCTGCTCTATGTACTTCAGGATAGCTTTTAGTATATTTTGAAGCAGCTTCTCTATGTACTTCAGGATGACTTTGAGTATATTTTGTAGTAGCTTGTCTTACTTGTTTATATCTAATTGAATTTGTGAATCTTTTTCTTCTTTTTTTACCTTTATTTAGTTGAAGAGATATTACATCATTAATAATTGATTCACTTGAACTTGAAAAATCAATGTTAGATATTGATCGAGTCTTTGAAACTAACACAGACACATTTTCTTCATTTTGTTTCACATTATCATAATCAGGATATTTGTTAATCCAACTATTTAAATATAAACATCAAAATGACCACTATTACAGTTTCCCGTAAAACGTAATCTTTTTTTCCCCTGAACTGTTTCCCCGACAGAAGCTAAAGGACAGCCACCTTGATACACTTCGAACTGATAGGGAAATAGCTCTGCCACCCCCATAATTTCGCAAATAGATCCATACGTGTTTGATTTACACATTTCGGTAAAATATAAAACGTTAGTATTATAAGAGGCGCCAGATAGCATTTGAATGCAGCATTTAAACCGATCCCAGTTGTTAAACACGTGTGAAACAATATTTCTCATTTCATACGTCATCGATATGTCACCAAACACCAGCAAAAACAGAGACGAAAATAAACATGCTCCGTTGCCAAGAATTTTAAAAACTTTGAAAGGAGTAGGTATTCCATCTATCCAAATATATTAAACATCCATTATTAAAAATTATAACTGAAAAGTAAATATGAAAAATCAATTTGTATTAACCTACAATGAAATACTTTTCAAGTTAAAAAATATAACCGAAATTAATTTTTTAAAATCAAATTATTTAAAAATTCAACAAAAAATACTAACAAAAAAAATAAAGTATAATAAAATGTTTTAGCAAAAAGTCACCCGTATTACGTTATCCTTTTTGCAAAGGGATAACTCTATTACGCTAGCAGCGTATCTGGAACTGCAATTGAATAAGACAGAATAGCTCTTAAAAAATCATAGCATTAAAAATAATTCTGTATTCTGAAAACGATAAAATATCTCGAGCCATTTTAAAAAATCAAAAAATTTTATATATAGATTGACAGGCTTTACTGGAGCTCCTGAGCCAAGGACTCTAAATCTGCATATCGGTGCAGATTGGTTTGCATAACTTTGGCTTTTTCCAGCCCAGAATTGCATAGAAGATATTTTGGATGTCGTTTAGATGTAAATTAATTTATCAGAAAAATTTAAATTAAAAAATTGTGAGAAATTAAAGTGAAAGAGAGTTTTTAAAATATTGAAATTAACCTTTTTTTTTCCCTTTCCGAAGAAAGGGTAGGTGAAGGTGAGGGAGTGAAAGCAGTTGACCAATAAAAAAGTTTATTTCCGAGAAACCAAAAGCTAAAAATTGCCAAAATACAGAAGCAAAACTTTTGCATAATATTTACATTAGATTACAGTTAATGCATACATCAAAATAAATATTTTGACTGCTACTTATTTTTTTCTATCAATGACATGAATAACATACCGTTATTAGTCATTTGTTAAAAGCCAACTTCAATAACTTAGTAAGATTGCGTTTAGATTTACAAATGTAATTTATCAATCATTATTAATAATAAAATACTTTTCTCATAAATTTGAAACTTACGTTTAGGTTCCACAACAATAAAAAATTATCGTTTGCTCAGCTGGAAATCAGCTGGGGTTACCATAATATAGCTTTTTAAAATTCACACTGCAAGGTCATTGAAATGCTTAGGCTTGGCGGTGGAAGATATTTGGTGATAAATCTCTAAATGTAGGAATTTCGGGGCTCAACATTTACATTATATATGATAAACCTACAATGCATCCTACTCAGCGGATTGTCTTGGGTGCACGCTACTTCGTAAGAAGTCGAAATTTTAGTATTTTTCAAAATCCCGGCTCTTGCCAATCCACCATCAGCGCCTCAATATTAAATTACTTCCATTTCGTACGCGCAAATCTAGCCAAGTAAACTTAATTGGTAGCAATGTACAGAATACATATAAAAAAATGGTTGGAATGTACTTTAGAGTAACTACCCGTTGGCGACAAAAGTTGTTTACACTTGTTTGGCGATATTTTGCTAATTGTGGTTGCCATGCTTTCTCTCCTGTGCGGTGGCTTTAGCCGTGGCAACCTTACGAATAAGGCATATGATACAGGATTTTCAGTAAGAAGTTTTTTTTTATATTTATACTTTTCTCTGATCATTTTTTTTTCCACTTTTGTTGCAATCGCCGGGCCTACCTTTTCGAATTTGCCACACGAATACGGATGCCGGATCACCTGATGTTTTTTTTTTTCGTTATACAATCCTCGGATCCTATTTTTTCCAACTATTTATGCTTTTCGAATTTGCCACACGAATACGGATGCCGGATCACCTGATGTTTTTTTTTTTCGTTATACAATCCTCGGATCCTATTTTCCCCCACTATTTATGCTTTTCGAATTTGCCACACGAATACGGATGCCGGATCACCTGATGTTTTTTTTTTCGTTATACAATCCTCGGATCCTATTTTTTTCACTATTTATGCTTCCGCCGGGGCTACCTTTTCGAATTTACCACATTAATCGGAATTAGAGTCTTCCATCTTTTTTTTCCCCCGTCTGTCTGGATTACTTTTTTGAAAAATTCATTACACCTGCGCAATCTCACAGTCAGGCAGCAGTTTCGGATGTTTTTTTCTTTTAGCCAATCACATACAGTACCTATTTAAGTCTCCGTTTCTAAAGCGAAACTAAATATATATTTTTTTTAATCTTAACCAATCATGGGTTAATCGTTTGGCCTTTTCCATTGTCTAGTGCCGACTTCTCAGAGTTTCTAGAAATTTCTTTGTCCGTTATTCCGGTGTACTAGTTGTGCAGTTCAGTGGTTTATTAATTTTGCTGTGTTTTCGTGCTTTTGCGTTTTACGTTCTTAAACGTTTTTTTATTCAAATTCTCCTGCTTGGATGATATTGTGTTTCTGCGTTTTTTACCTTAACGTCAATTATTTACTCCAATCCCAGTTTCTTTGTCGAGGGAGAATTTGATTCTTACATGGATTAATACATGTGGAGACGGAGACACAATTATTCTATTCAGGATGAAACCTACAAGGAGTTTTTTAAAACCGTTATTACTGTGTACCCGCCGGAAAATCGAGACGCCACTGAAACTTAGGTAAGTCGAAAAATTCCTACTTTTCAGCTTCCCGGAGTTCAGGCTCCGCCGTAAAAATCGCCAAATTTGGCGGTTTTTCAAATGTCGCCAAGTAGTTACTCTAAACTACAGTTTCACCAAAAAAATATATATTCCGTTTGGCGTTGGTTATGTCATTTTTGGCGATAAAGTCGCCAAAAATGACATAATTGATGGATAATAGTAGATGAACGGATGAAAATTACATTTTGGAAAAGACTTCCGTAAAATCCGTTCTTAGTGAGCGTCTACATCGCAAAATGAGTAACTACACTAAATTTCAAGTCAATCGGTTATATAGTTTTAGAGATATCGTGATGAGTCAGTCAGTGGTATTTCGCTTATATATAGATAAAAGATATAGATAAAGCGTCTGGGAGAAGGAAGATCATAATGTTAAAAAAACACGAAATCACCAGGTGGCGCATATATCGCGAGGGACAAGGAAAATTTCCCTGAGAGAAAAAGGGGGAAAATATAGTACGCGGTTTTTACAATCTACGTTTTCCCGCCGGTTTATAAGCATCATTTTTTTTTCCAGCTAGCGGTAAGTGATTTCTCTTTCCTTATTGGTTAATTGTTTTACATAAATATTGTAAAAATACTAAGAAATAACTTTTCTTAAAATTTTCCTCTATCATTTTTTAAAAAGTAGAATAACTGATTTTCTCTTCAATTTCCTATTAAGTTAGATTTTTGATATACGATTGTTCTAAAATTGAATGAGTATAAAATCATGTAATTTCTATTTCCGATGTTTCCATTATTAAAGTTTTAGGAAAAATACTCGGGAGTGTTTTTACAAATTATATTCATCCTTTCTGAATTTTTTTTTGTATATGTTGTGAAAATTGATAAATTTCAAGGTTTTAATATTTCTAATAATTGATCTCGTTAATCAATTTAAAATATATTTAATTCGATAGGTTCTTGCAGAATATTGTGGAAAAAGAAATTCTGTTACTTCATGAGTATTTGGTATTATTAAAACTTATTTTCAATATATACATTATTTAGTGTTTGTATTTTGTCTGTTATCAGTTACTCTGTATTGCTTAATATAACCATGGATAATACTTGTTTCTTGTGCGATAAGTCTTTTTCCACAGCTTCAAACTTACGACGACATGCAAGACTAATACACAATGTAGAAAATAAGGTAAGTACATGTAGACAGATGAAATGTAATGTATGCAGCGAAGAATTAGTTTCCATGAAGGCTTTGTTGGACCATGTTGAATCAGCTCATTATATTGCTTTAGAAAAAGAAACAAAGAAATTCGACACTTATGAAGCTTACAAGATATGGAAAGAAGATGTTGAAAACAAACTGCCTTGTACATAAGGAATACTGGAAGTAAGTTTAACGATATGAAAAAAACAATGTACTTTTATTGTCATTGCAATGGTTTTTATAATGCGAGGGGTGATAAGAAGAGAACTATTAAAATGGCTGGCAGTTACAAGATTAACGGAAATTGTCCATCAAAGATGAAAGTATGTGAGGACAATGAAAACCAAGTATATGTGGAATTTACAAAAACTCATTTAGGACATGGAAAAGATTTGGGAAGAATGCAAATAACAAGAGAAGAAAAAGATGAATTAGCAAGAAAACTGGAGAAGAAAATTCCAATTCAAACTATCTCAGATGAGATCCAAGATTCATTTATTGATAAATTAGAAAGGATCCACTTGGTAACGCGGATGGATCTGTTGAATTTAAAAGCTGAATACAGCATAAGCTCTGAAGGTATTATGGATATTAATGATGTCGTAAGTGGGTCCATAGTTTACAAGGCAGAGAAGATTCTCCAGTAATTCTGTTTAAGGACCAGAATATTTATGATGAAGATTTGTATCCTGGATTGAAAGCTGAAGATTTTCTGCTTGTTATAATGAACAGTTGTCAAAGAGAAATTCTAAACTTTTATGGTAATGACACCATATGCTTAGATTTCACGCATGGGATGAATGCGTATGGATTTGATTTGGCAACAATTTTAGTTTTAAATGATAAGAGAGAGGGGTTTCCTGTGGCATTTATTTTAAGCAATCGGCAAGATTCTAAAGCATTGTCTCTTGCATTTGTGGCGATAAAGGAATATGTTAGCATTTCGCCAAAAGTTTTGATGACTGACGACACAGAATCTTTTTTTAATGCATGGAGGACAGTTTTTGGTGTTCCTGAAAAAAGACTGCATGTGGACAGAAGTTGGAGGAGAAATATTTCAAGATTAATTAAAAAGCCAGAAATCCAGGTTGAAGCTTACAAGGTTGTCCGATGCTTATTGATCGAAACAGATGAAGAAGCTTTCAGCATGATGTTAAAAGAAGTTTTGAAGATTTTCAGTGAAAAGGATGAATTGAGAGAATTCGGGAAATATTTCGAACACATATATAGTAAACAAACTGAAATATGGGCTTATTGTTATAGGAAGTGGCTTGGTATCAATACAAATACGCACATTGAAAGTATGCACCGGACAATTAAGTATGTGTATCTGCAAGGAAAAAAAGTGAAAAGGCTTGATAGAGCATTATTTTATTTGATGAAATTTGTTAGAGATAGAATTTTTGATTGACTCATCTGTCTGGAGAAAGGCAAAATATCGTCAAAAATAGCTCAGCTGAGGAAAAGGCGTAAAGTTGGCCAAGAATTAACTAGTTTATGCATTCGAAAGAATGAAGAAGAGTGGTCTGTTGCATCTACAAAAGGTAATGAGGTTTATATTGTGAAAAAAAATGTTGCATGCTCCGAAGGATGTACCTTAATGTGCAAAGAATGCAAGCAGTGTTTGCATAATTTTACTTGTACATGCATTGATAATGCAGTTCAGGGGAATATGTACACAAATATCCATTATATAAGTAGCAGAAATTTAAATGAAATTAGTAGTGCTGTTCTAGGAGACGAAGGACTTTCTGTACATTCCCCTATAGTAGATGAAGAAGAAATTGTTATTTGTGAAGATAGAAAAGTTTTGGAAAAAGCAGTACTTTTGGATAATTTGAGGGCCACATCTACAAGAAAGAAAACTTCCAAGGAAGAATTTCAAAAGAAATGCATGGAGCTGATAAACACAATATCACCAGAACTTTATGATAATGTTTTAAGTTTTCTACAAAATGCTTCGGATTCATCACATTTTCTCTCTCAAGCAAATCAAGAAGCTGTACCAAAAAATTTGAATAAGGAGCCCCCTAATAAAAAGATAAAGACTCAAAGATATGTTTTAACAAAGAAAAAGACTGCCCAAAAAGTCTCGACTACATTTAGAAAACCAACACAAGAAGAGTGCCGAAGCATATCATAGAGTCTGGTTTTGACAGCAAAAACAAAACATGTATAAAAAGTGTTAAAGTAAATTATGGAAGAGTTTGGTTTAAATGTTAATTTGTTTTTAGGTTTTCCTGCATATATGCATTGATTTTCTTTTTTTATTGTGGGTTATAGATCATAGTGCAATATTGAATTCCTGATTATCTATCATAGAAGCTATCTAATACTTATGCATTAAATTTTTTAGTATGTGCAATATATGTAATGTTCCTTTTTATATTATAGTTAGTTATAGTGCAATATATGTTATGTTTCATGTGCAATATATGTTATGCTTCATGTGCAATATATGTAATGTTCCTTTTAATTATAGGTAGTTATAGATAATTTTGACATAAAGTTCCTGATCCACTAGAAGGCATCTAAAAACTGTTTAATTTATATTTTTGGCTAATATGAAATATATATATGTTCTTTTCATTGTAGGTTGTTTATGATCCTTATGCTTTATAAAATTCCAGAAAATCAAGAAGGCATTTGTAATTGTTAATTTAAATAAATAAAATGAAAGAATACAGTTGACCTTTTGTGAATGGCTGTTTAAAGAATAAGCTGGTTATGTATGTACATAAATTTAAAGTCTGAAGTTTTCATTAAGGAATGAAACAAAAAGTAAACATTTCTTACTTGAATTAACTAACAAACTAAGGTTTCCAATCACCTACTGGCCTATTAAAATTATCAAAACATAGTTCAAACTTGTTAAATGTATTCTAAATATTGCAAATGGTTTATAAACGAAAGCTCCATTTTATTTTAGCGATAGTTGATTTTGTTCCCAATCCCGAGGATATCCATTTGTAGAGGTTCAACTGTATTCACTTCTCTGTGGCTGCTACCTTGACGTGGTAGAGAAGCTTAAATATCATTAGAAATTTCTGATGATTGATTTCTAAAAGTAATCTTAAATAAATAATTCATAAAAAATTTCAGTTTTTGTAAAATAATTTAAGTACACAATTTGATGT
>BMAW01054035.1:0-17500 GCA_019974015.1 Nephila pilipes
GAGATAAATATTTTTTTCAATCTCTCAAATTAATTATTTGTAGAGCTTTCAAAATATTAATCTAAGATAAGAGAGAGAAAAAAAAATTAAAAGTTAAATAAGCTTGCAACTGATTTAAATATAGTTAAATCTAAAACTTAAGAGTCATATATTGAAGCAATATATTGTTACATCTGTAAGTAAAATAAATTGTTACATCAAAATACATCGTAGAGGTGCTACAATCTTTGAATATCATAATAAAAAATCTATATCTGATTGTAACATATTTGAAAAAGGGAATATGGATTAAACTAAAATTCTAAAGTTTCAAAGGAACGAGCTTTTGAATTATGTTTTTATCCAATGAATTATAATTTAATTACGATTTTTCGTTATGCGATATCTACAAATTTATGAAGTCTTCCAATTGCTCATTATTATATTTTTTCTTTTTCTTTTCATTCAAATGAAGATTCTGCAAAATATATTCGCCTTATCCTTTTATTTAGTTTATTGTGTTTTGTCCAAAGAAAAATGCATAGTACCTGTTTCGTCAATATGCTATTGGACTGATACAAGAAATTGGATGAAATACACGATCTAATTTCACAATATAGCATCAAATGTTAAAAGAGATGAACAATTTTTTTTGTCTTCTAGAGCGATCGATTATTTGGTTTTGGAATGGATAAAGGTAAAGTTTTCTCTAAATCTGAGGGTCAGATTTTTCCAAGCCTGAAACGTATTCGACTATAAAAAATGTGGTGGCAGGGGAACAATTCATCGTACGCTTCATTTAGTACTTAGAATCAATCAAATTCAATGTCATCCAACGGAATTTAATTTTCTTTGCAAAAAATCACTCAAAAGAATTTCGAACACATGCTCGTGCACGTGCTTCTTTCTTTTTTTGAAGCGAAAATATTCATTCGACAAGTTTAATACCGTGTTTGAAGCTTTAAGGAGCTGTTGGGTATGAATTTAGGAACATCCCCAAAATCTTCCCAGAAGATAAATGCAGTTTTTTCGTATATCTGTATGATAAGCAAACTGTTATAACGGATATTATTTCTTTATATATGTTACGGTAAATGTAATAAACTGGTGATTATGTATAATTATCGGTGATTATTCATAATCACCACTATACTTGACAAATGTGATAAATTATTCAATATTTATCACATTTACCGGTTAGTTTATAAAATTCCCAACTCGTAATGGGAAATGTAATAAAAGTTCAAAAATTTTCTAAAATTTATTATGTCAGATGAACTGGATGCATGCTGTTAGCGTCAGATGCACGTGATTTCGGTAGTATGTCTAATTTCGTGCTGGATAGATGTTTTTTAAAATAAAGTATTGAATAATGGACGATATGCATGAGCGTTTTAATTTCAGGTTATTAAATGTTTTGGACTCTAAGAAAGCGAACAGCGGGTTTTTCTGACGAAAGGAAGATGTGACAACTTCTTAATAAAAGTGGAATAATAATAAAAACTAATTCATAAGAACGAAATTTTTAATGTTATTTGAAAATATTTATTTTTTCGAATTAAGATATCGTTACTGTACAAAACAATCTGTATTTATTATATTCCCCATTACGAGTTGTTGATTTTATAAACTTACCGGTAAATGTGATAAATATTCAATAATTTATCACATTTAACAAGTTTAGTGGTGATTATACATAATCGCCGGATTAATCACTTTTACCGTAACATACATATGTTAAAATATGGTTGGATTGGGATAAGGTAATTATTTAAAGGAATATATCAGTGCCTCACATAGATTAAACCATTACGTAGAATAATCAAAATGTTTCTTAAGACCTTCATTTAGATGCAAATGAACGAGTCTTCTACTACGAGATATGCTGCTGATATAGACACGTTATTAACATATTACAAATCTAGCTATTATTATTTTCAAAGTAGACATTGTGGCAAAAGAAAGAAAAATTCAAATAAAAGAAGAATTATCTTTGTGGTTGGTATCTTTCATGTGTCCCATATATTTGCTTCTACTCGCAAAGCAAAATGATCCTCTAGGAATTTTGAAGACCATTTAGAATTTAATCCAGATTATTTTTTCCCGAATCTAAAATATATTTAGTTTTAGAGAGAATGTCTGCCAGTTCCTACTATTTAAATTTTTCTGAATAATTTTATCAATGATGATTATTTACAAATGTTTATAATAATTAAATAACAATATCAAGTTTATCCATATTACTTGTTTGATAAATAAACAAAAACACTTGACCGATTTTTTTAGACTTTATAGAACTTTGCTGTATTCTGAACTACTGCGATATTTTAAATTTCTTCCCCGTTTTGCACATAAGGGACATTGACATTACTCAGAATTTAAAGATTTGAGTAACATGTTTGTTAAATATTAAACATATTATGAATAAATTTAAGGCATTTTGATTGAAGTCGTAGTTGGCAATAAAATAAAAAAAAAAAATGTAATAGCTTTATTTTCCAGGTCAAGACGTAAAACATAATTTTTACCATTTTTACTTATCTTAATAATGTAATAATAAATTTTCTCTCAAATCCAGGGGTGCATTTGTAGAATGAATTCTTTGACATAAGAATTTAGTTTTTAATTTAAATTGAAATGTTCCATACTTCTCTTAAATAATTAATAATATCATTCATGTTACAGTAATTTATTTTCGAATATTATCAAAAGGAAATTCAATTTTTCATCTCCTTTAAATCGCAGTTTATTTGATGTTTTAATCTAATGTCGAAAATAACAAAACTTATTTGCCTTTACGTGTATGGAAGTTATGTGTCTTATTAATTTAATTTTTTCAAATACTTTCATTGGGATTAAACTAATTACTAAGAAGCACATATTTCTGAGAAGTTAAAAAAAAGAGGAAGAGAGAAAGGAAGAAAATTGCGAGAGAATTAATAATTATAAATTTTTCTCAGTTGTAACGTTTGTCCTTGAAGTTAGAATTAGACTCGAAGATCAGATTAGAATAATTCAGTTTATTTCCTTCTCCCGGAATAGCGTGTGAGCTGTTAAGTAACATATTTAAAACAAAGTCTTTCTCATCAAGAAATATTATTATTAGCCTGGCAAAAATTTGTTTGTAAAAAAATTATAATTGCAGAAAATATTTTTATGAAATAAACAAAGTTGAATGAATATCTCGATTGCTTTGTCTTCAAAAATTATTCTAAGAATACGTAGTAAAAACTCAACAATTTCTTAAAATTACATACTGAAAAGCTAATTTGTGAACAGAATGAAAGATTTGAATTTTAAAAATTAAAGGTAATTTTTTCTTCTCTTGCTTCGAAATACTTAAAAATATTCATTCTTAATTAACCAAAGTTACTGAATATTTATAACGCATGATTTCGTTCTTCTTTATGTTGAATTATTTTATAATTTATAGGATTTTAAAATGAGCGAGCATTCTTGGAATTTTACACGTCATTATTTGATCAGATAACGTCAAATAAAGCTTTAAGTCTCATAACATGGCTTACGTAATTATTGTTGCGACGCTTTAGATTTAAAACTCGTAAATGCATTCATTAAATTTTAAATCTTTGTTTCTGAAGTACATAGAAATATTCGTAATAGATATGGATTTATTAAAATAATTTACCAGTCGATTAAATTTATTTATTAAAATTATTTTTAATAATTTATCACTTATTGAATTATTGAAATAATTTATGTAAAATATTTTATTATATTAATATTGGGAAAAATTCTGCTTTTTTTTTTATCGAAATAATGTTTTTATTTTTTTTATTTTTCAACTGTTTCTTACTATATGTGCATTAATTGCAATTAGGATAAGTAAGAAATATTTAAATTTGAAACAATTATATTAAAATCAAGCAAATTCAGTTTTGAAATTCAAATTAACAAGGTGACAAAGCAATAAGCAATAAAAAACAAAAGTACTTAAATTAAAAAATAATTAAATTGAAAATATTTTAATTAAAAGTCGAAAGCTTAAAAAATAAATACAAGTAATACAAAATTAGAATTCATTTGGTCAAAGGCACAATACAAATTTTATGAAAGAATTTTAAGAATTGAAATTTAAAATAATTAAATTTAAATTTGTGTTTAAAAATTGCAGTATTAAGATTTGATATTTTGTATTTTTGCTTATAGGTATTTCTTAAACGCGATTTTCAAAGAAAATGCGTAAAATTTATCAGCATTATTCACATCTGGTAAAATAAAACAAAGATTTCTTTCAATCGCAAGTGCAAATGGCAGTCAAAAGCTCTATATATTTATATTATAATGAAAGTTTTAACACATTTCTAAGATTGTAGATGTTTGCAAAGATCTGAACGATATATGCATAAGATATGTAATAGATCTCTAAGGATTTGTAGCTTCCAAATATTTGTCAAATCTTTGAATAATTTAATATAATTATACCACACTTTTTTCGATATTTATATGACATTTTTTGCGGTAGTTAATTAATATGGACTTTCAACTTCATTTTTAATTTTCTTAGTTGTAGATTAAGTTAAAATGTTATATTAATGTGGATTTTATCGTATACCAATTAATTTTCAATTAACAATTAAATAGGAATATAATAAAATTTATACCATGGCTAGTTTCAGCTGTACGAATTAGCTTGTTCTTTTTAAAAATGTATATACAAACCTTTCATAATTTTCTGTGTTATACAATATAAATCCAAAAACAAACATATTAAAATAAGATGAGATTTTACACCTTTTTTTTTTAACGAAAATAGACATTTATGTAACAGCATTTGGTAAATTTTGGAAATTTTAAATGGCTTCCTGTTAGCAACTGGTACTCTTTGAGAGATGTAGTGATTTTCTTTTTCATTTTAAAACTATTTATTTCTAAGAAACTGTGACCATTTATCGCGACTTACAACAGCGCATTCTTATTAACTAATTATTCAATCGGCATGTTAATTTGGTATTGAATGACAAGTATAATTTAATACAAATTATATTTTGAAAATTATGTTAGTTTTCATTCGCAAAAATCCGTGGAAAATTCTTTATTTTAAAAGAAATATCTTTTATTACAAGAAAAGAGACTAATAATTAACTAATTTTTCTAGAAGTATAAAATAATTAATCTTTCATTTTGTCTTATAATTTTCATGTTTTAAGAATCGATTTCTCCAAGAAAAATATTAATCCGGATGAAAATAACATTTAAGATAAATTTTAATATTTTATGCAAAATACTTAAATTCAAAGGAGACAAATTATTGAAATAATTGGAAATAAAATGTATTTTTATTATATTAGTTATTTTGTAATAATATTATCTAAAATAAACAGCTAATTATTAAAAATTTTAATTATTCAAATAAATTCTTGTTAAATTTAGCTTTTTATCGTATACTATTTAATTTTTTAAATAATTTTTTTTATCGTATACCATTTAACAATGTTGGAATTATTCATCAGAAAAAACTATTCGCGAGAGTTTGAAAGAAATTGTGTAGATATTCATAAAAATTATTACGAATTAAATGTTCATACACTAATAGTTAAATATGTACTTCATAGAAAAAATAAGTAATGACATATAATATAATAAAGAATAAATAAATGAAATAAACATAGAATTTCTGACAATTTACAGCAGTTTAAGCAATATTTTTTAAAAACTAACTCATTAAGATTTACAATAATAACAAAAACATTGGAACATTGCAAATGTATTAATTCCTAATTTGCTTTGTCACACTAATTAATTGCTTTTTTTGCTTCGCACTTCTAATTTTTAAAATATATTTTGTATATTTTCATTTGGAACGATCTAGACTGTGTATTTTACCGCATTGTAAAATTTTCTTAAAAAATTTAAAAGAACTACTACTTTTAAAAAGTAAAATATATTATATTAAATTTAATACTGAACGCACAAATAAAGTGTAATACATACTAAATAACAAAAACTACAAAAATGTACTATTTTGTATTGATAGCCTACATTAGTTCATCGATATATGAAGTATAAAATAAATTTTCTTCGCGACAAACAGTGACTTGGCTGCCTTCTTAAAATCACCGGATTACAATGAAGTGTCGGATTATAGAGGGAGTATAATATTTAAAATACCTTTTATATAAAATAACGACAGATGTTCAGTATTTGTTTTGATAACGTGGTATTAAAACATTTTTTGAAGAAAAAATAACTTATTTTATTAAATTCAAAATTCTTTTATTAATGATTGTACCTAAATTTAAATTTATTCATGCTTGATATAAGTTGTGTGTGTAAGTATTATTTTATTATTAAATATATTTTAATATTGTATGAGAACATCTGTAGAACTAATATAATTCTTAAATTGAAGCATTATCGGCCACCCAAGGAGCTATTGTTTTAGTTGGATCACTTTTGGCTTAACAGATCACTTTTCAATTTTTTTTATTATTTGCTCCGATTTTAATTATATTTAGCTTAAATATATTCAGTCTAATAACTTATCGTGCTTTTAATTTTACTATAGAAAAAGTTTATTATTATCCATTTCTTGATGTTTCATCGTTTACTTTAATTCTTATATTTAATTGAGTAACTTAATAATAATTATGAAAAAAGTGTATCTTGGGTTCAAACTTGTTTTTTGCATAACTTTTTATAGAATTTTTTGTATAGATTATTATTAAATAATTTTCAAAAAATAAAATAGCATTTAAAACTGAAACAAACTTTATGTATTATTAAGCATAATCATAATTCGCATAAGTATTGTTATCAAATTTAATATATCAAATGGAAATTGAATTACGCTTGCTTGGTTTAATTTCAACCATAATTGTAACACAATGTAATTTAATAATATTTATTTATAGGAATTTTGAAAAAAAAAATACTGATTTATTTAAAATATAAGTATTTTTACATATTCAATAAGTTTTCAATTTTTCTATGCAAGTGCAACTTATTATTTTTAAGCTTGATATTACTCAATGAAATATTTTAATTGCACAAAAATCTGGGCATTGAGCCGTATTATCAACTACATTATTGAGACGTGTTAAAATGCATCAATAATGTAGTTGATGAAATTTAGATTTTCATAAATATTATGAAAAATATGCGTACTACAAAAAATACTTGGGATTTTTTTTTAATAGTTTCATGAAATTTGCTGTGAGTCAGGAAAAATCTTATTACTATATTGAATTCGAAGCAATATTTGTTCTACACAGAGCTTTTCAAAACGAAATTAATTATTTTTTAAGGTATTATCAACTCCTTGAACCTCAAAAATATACCGCTTTTGAAATAAAAGAACAGATAAGAAAATCGCTTGTAAAATTTGTAGTAGTGAAATATGAAATTATTTTAAAAAAACATTCGAAATTAGAACAACATGATTTAAGAGGTGTTACATTTTAAGGGTAAGGATTTTACAAATTTAGCATTTATAGCCATTTAAGATAAAATTTGCATTACAAGAAAAAAAAGTTACTTTTATTAAACTCTATATTATAGGAAATAAAAGTATAATGCATTCATATATCATTATGCTAAAACAAATATACTGTGTTAGTAAGAATTAAAATCCATCTTCCTAGAAATAGATATTTCAAATAAACTGTTATGTAATGAGGAATTTTGCTTAGAATGAAAAATTTCCATCAATCAAATATGTATCGCAAAAAAACAATCAATTAATTTTCAATCTCTTATTTTAAATAACTATCAAGTTTGTTTATCATTTTCAGATAGGCAATTTATTACTTCTTATTTTAATTTCAGCTAGTAAAATAACCGTACTTTATTAAATAAAATAAGGTGATCGTACCTATATCAGAGTAAATTGTTAATTCTCCATCTTCAATGTATTAGAAAATAATAAATTTGCGAGCAATTTTAATGTTACTCAGCATAATGAGAAAATGCAAAATGTTGAAGCATAAGAAAGTAATTTCTTCACTTTATTGTTGGAATTCGAATTTTGTTTCGAAATTGCTGTGCTATTGAGTTTTAACTGGCAAGGAGCCAGATATTGAGAAAGTATAATTGTGTCCGTGTTCATTAACCGACTATTAAAATATCAGCTGTATTTGGAAGCACATATAAGCAGAACACTTTTCCATAATCTCTTCAAATTTTGCGGTACTTTGATTTGAGATTTATACATTGTAAATAATCACTATTCTAAATTGATAAGTAAGTAAGAATGATGCGAATATTTTGTGTTTGAAAACAGATTTAATATGAAAAATTTGATGTATATGCTTGCTAAACATTTATTTAAGAAACTCTTAAATTCAAATTTTTATTTTTTTTATAAACTTTTTGAATATAGTTTTCAGATGAATTGAAACCGTCATAAAAAATTAAAAAAAATTATTTTTAGTGGAAATAATAATAGCATTTTTAATTTTCACTGACAAGTTTCTTAAACAATCATTGTTGATGATTTCAGATATATTGTAAAACATTTTAAGTTTTTTCACATTTATCCCAGTACTTTCGCTGTACAAATAAACTTTCTTTTCCTAATTCCATAACCTAAAATGATTATTTTTTATTTTTATTGTTTTCGAATATCTAATTTCATTGAATGTGTGGCATATTTTACTGTCCTTTAATAAGGAAATAATCTTGAATATGGTATCAATAGATTATGAATTTTATTAATGACTGTAATGTCACATTATAAAATTAAATTTTTACAGCGTTTTAATTAAGTAATTTAATCAGCATTTTAATTAGAGTAGAAGGTTGTAAATGATATCAAATCAATAATTAAAATTTATTTAATCAATAAATAGAGTTCCTATATATCATGACTAATTTAATCAATAATTAATATATATAAATCAATAATTAACTTTTCTGGACAATGATCAATATTATGAGAAGGAATTTTTATCAACATCATACACAAACTTCATATAACTAAGTCAATCAACAAAAATCACTAAAACTGGATTAATTTTTTTTATCTACATAAGAAATAACGGAAAAAATGCAGTAAATACGATTACATGCATTCTCAAACCAAAATAAAAGAAGCTAAAAAAGAAAAATCCACATACCTGTGTCGTTATCCCTATTCTTTTAGAATATAGAAGCATCAGACTAAACAAAAGATCTCCAGATCTCGGATTAGGAATCGTCTGCGGAATAACATGTGAGCTGAAGAGAACTGAATTCCTAAGTTACGATCGAAGGAGAGCGCGCATCATGAGCGTTTTACCGTCTTCCATGTTTGACAAGACGTAATTAATCATCGTTGTTTTCTTTTTTCTTCTTTTTTTTTGCTATTTTCTCAGCGAGTACTCGTAACTAAAGAAGATCACAAAATTCAGAGGTAGTTTTCTTCATTTTTATATATGTTTATTTCTTGTCTTGGATTTGAAATTTCAGTTGTTTTTCTCTGATTTTATTTTAGTCTTCTCCGGACAGACAGACTGTAATCATGACCTTGGACTAAAATTTATATGAGTATTTTAGTCTTTCTGGCAGTTGCGTATAACATTTGCAAATGCATATATTAATGCGAACAGCAGATTATTAGTATATAAACACTTTCATTGGACAACTATTTTATTTAAATATTTTCCCTCGTTCTTTTAAATTTAAATATATATTGCTACTTTGTATTACAGTCAGATGGAGGAGGTGGAATCTGAATTGATACTTTATTCACCCAATTTCGATACCATGTTAAGTGTGTTCATTCAATTTCATATGCTAAATTCCCATTATGCCATCTGACGTTCTTACGTTAGAACACAGTTCTTGAGCTTCGGATGAAAAGGGCGGGAGCACGTTTTTGGTACTTCAACCCCAAAAGAATTCTTTGTAAAATGTATTTTTTTATTCAAACTTAAAACTAAGAAATCAAGAAATAATATATTTACTGTTGTAAATAAGCATTTTTAGAACTGATTGTATTTACCCAAATTACAAATAAATCAGATAAGCTTGTGAGAACGGGCTGTTTGTGATTTTCTCTTTACTAACCTCAAAGACGTTTTGGTAATTTGAATTGCATGAAATTACAGTTTATTCCCAACCAAACGGAAACGTGATCAGGTTAATTAGATAAAGATTAGAAGTGTAGTGAACTGAATTAGAAATGGTGATATATAAATGAAATTAAACTGAAAGGAAAGTGGAGGGAGACAGAGGATAAGGATAAGTTGATAGTTGTATAAATTGAAATGAAGCTTTGTAATTAATCATTTATGTTAGATTTGAATCTGCCATAACTAAGAAGTGCTTGAATCGGAAATAGTGATTTGATTATCTAAGACTTAATTATTAGAATATAAACTAAGATTAACTGAATTAAGAGAGATTAGAGAGTGAGATAGTGATCTCGGATATTTTTATAAACTGTATCTTCGATTGGAGTTTTGACTTATTGACCATTTAATTAGTCTTAAAGATAGATGTAGAGTTAAATAATGAAGATAATACGACACAAACATTCATTACAAATCTCTATATTACAATAACTAATTCTAAAGACAAATCAAAATTAAAGTTTCTCTTTCTTTGACAAGAAGAAACATTCATCGAGATATATGCTTCGTTTGTTATAACACAGCTGAGTGAGTTCTTCATCAGACCTCTTTGCATCTAATATGTAAATTTGAAAGTCTTTGTAAGAATGTGTTTGTTTGTCCTTAATGCAAATTCACACAGTTGATTGTATCACTCTTAAACTTTTAAGGATGTTTCGCTGAAGCGTGGAGGTAAACTTGTGGAGGCAAACGTCTAGATTACAGCTTTACTTTGTTTGGCGCAGCTTAGCCCCATTTGGTTCTTGCACCATTAATCTTGACTATCATTCATTCACTGAATAATTATGTAATTGTTTATGTAAAGAAAACCTTTTTGAAACATGAATAATCCTCCTGGAGCAATTAATAATTAATATCTATATATATTTACATCTGTAGACCATATACTTATCATTAGATAAATCTTGTACACAAAGTACTGTTTTAATAATTTAAAAACTTTTCTTATTAACATACATTGGGGTGAAGGGGGTAGCAAAGCGAATTGTTGGTATCTCCAAAATTTAAATTTGATGCATAAACTTAAAGGAATATTAGTCACAGTCTACAGGGTGTTTCGAAATTCATGGACAGAAATGATGATGTGTAATAAAACTCGCGTTTTGTGTTTTCCATTACAGAACCGTCTAACGGTTCACCGCTTGCTCTCCTTTGAGCATTGTATGCTGAAAATAGATTGCTTTGATGTTTTCTATAAATCTTTAAATTTTTGCACGAGTTTTGAAACAACATGAATACATTATTTTTGATTTAATGTATTACATTTTCTGTGCAGCGAACTTATCATATCGTAATATTGGTTAAGTTGAATTGTAAATCCTTTTTGCAAATTGAAAAAGAAAATATGGCTAAAAGCATTATTATCGTGGTGTCGCATTGCAGCCTCGCAATATTTCAGAATTAAAATATGACCGTGAACCCGTAATACTCAACGTCCTGCGCAACACGGGGGAGTAAGTCTCAGCGTCACTGTGGTTTAGTGCGAAAACGCTTTTCTAAAACAATCAGTTGTTTTCATTTCGCCACTAGCTAGTTCAACGCAAGGAGAATTTAATATTGTATTTTACTATTTTATTCGACAAACGGGGTGGTATGCATTTCAATATAAAGACAAGTTATTTTACTTATATTTTAAGATTACATATTTTATGTTGGAAATAAATTATTTGGATACCGACAGGGGGTGCCTTGTCTCGTGTAAGTGAGAGCGCACGGGTTCATGGATAATATTTCAGAGTATAATTGGATCTTGACCGTGTAAGGCGGGTTATTTCTTGTTTCGACGTAATTTCTCCTGACCGCAAAAGCAGGTTAAGTTAACATATGGGCTGTTTGTAAGCCTTGTATAATTTGTAAAAAGTATAATTATTTGTTTATGTGTAACTGGCGCGTAGAAACTGTAAATAAATGTGTTTAACAAATAATTGCTCTCCGTATTTTGCTCGGTGGATTATTGTTCTAGAATATTTTACCCAAGGATAATCAAAATTATGAGTATTTTATTTTATTTAAATAAATAAGAATTTAAATTTATTTATTTATTATTTTTTAAATTAAATTAGAAATTAAACGTTATAATTTTTCATGCGTTCTTATTGGTGTGTGTGTGGGGGAGGTGTTCGATATTTTTAATCGAGGAAGTGGTATAACAAGACTGAAAAGGTTAAGAACCACTAATTTAAATCATTCTGACTTGAATGAAAAATTTAATAAAAAATAATAATTCAATAAGGAAATTCTTTCCTTAATTAAATTTTTTTATAATGAAATACTTTCCTCCTTTCTTTTTAAATGTATGCTATATGTTTTTCATGAGAATTTTTTTAAAAAACTGCATACTGTTAAAACATTTAGTGAGCAAATAAAATAAGCACAAAAATTGTAATCACTCTCGCTCTCTTTTTCCCCATCCCATTCCCTCTCACTTAACCTCTCTTATTTCTCTCCCATATCCCTATATTTTTACCAGCCATTTATTTATAATTTAAGTATAGCAGCAGGCATTTCATCACGTAATAGCAAGCCCTTTTTTTTATTCAGCTTCATTCTACCTTTACAAAAGCAACCTTATAATCGCAAATCATTTTGCATGGCTTTTTAGTTTCTGGTATGTGTAGAGTGCTGCTCTATGTGATAGAGAACTCAATCGTGAATCTTACAAATACCATAGGATTTATGAGAGTGGAGAGTGTTAGTAAAGCCTTACGAAAAACGTGCTTTCGTTTCACGCGTATTTCTATACTTTAGAAAAGACCCACTGAATATTTAAACATTTTCGGGAATATATAAATATTTAAAATTTAAATAAAGAGTTGGAATCGGTAATATGGGAGGCACCAGAAGTGTCATACATTTTTTTTTGGGAAAAAAAAAGATTTATTTGATGGGTAATGTACTAATATGATATTTTAAAAATAAAATATTTCCATGGGTTTTTTTTTAGTTTCATACAAAAGAGTGATAACTATTTAATTAATTATATAAAACTATTAATTATCAATATTAAAAAGTACTAGTGTTATTAATTAAAATAATTAATTTTTATTTGAATACAATTAAATACACCATTATTTTTAATGCAGTAATATTACTCTCTAAAAAAACTTAAAAATACAAGGAAAACTTTTTTTTTCACTTCAAACTAATAATTTTTATATCCCTATGCATTCTTTTGTGATTCATCTTTCTTTGAATAATAATGAAATAAAACTAGTCACAAGCTACCATACCGGATATTTTTTATTTAAAGAACAATTAAAGAGTACCTGATTGATATAGAACAGTTAAAAACCTTAGGTCTGTTCTATTAGGTCTAAGTTCTGTCCTTTTGTGAAGTGAAAGAAAATAATACATTTTTAATGCTTTTAATTAATATTCATTGTGCAACTTATTTTCCGTCGTTACTTATGAATTCTTGCTAGTATGATGGTAATTTGTAAATACCATTTTTGAAATATGTCTTTGCTTTAGAAACGAAAAACTAGGTTGACGAAAACTTCAGTTTTGAATTTTTCTTCCTTTCGAAATTTTTGGCAGAGAGATAAACAAGTGATAATTAGAGGGTGCTAGGTCTGGAGAGTAGGGTGGATGCGACAGAAATTCTCAGCGTAACTCTGAGTTTTTGAAGAATCGCCAAAGCAGCATGTGGTTTGGCATTATCATGATGCAATATAATGTGCTTCATATTGAACATCGCAAGCCTCTTTCCTTTCAGTGCTTTGTTTAAATCATCCTTTTGCTAACAGTATCTTTCCAAATTGAACTTGTTATTAGGTTTCAAATTCTCGTAACGTATCGGTTCCTGGACGTCCCACCTTTTACAACATATTCAGTCTCAAGCTCAGCTTAGAGGTGGAGGGGGTGGGTTGTCCAGGCTCCCTGTATACTGTTTTCCTTACGATATTTTAGTAAATAATCCACATTTTATCACCAGTTATCATCCTGGCCAAGATGGATTCGTCTGTTTCCAAGTAAGAAGAGATGTGTATATGAAGATTCGATTATACAAAGTTTGCTCATTTAATTCATGAAGCATCCATCTGGGATATTTGCAGCCTAATCCAAGTAACAACGGAAATTATGTTATACAATACATATTATTAAATGTATGAAAAATGTATTACTTCCTTTCATTTCACAGGAGGACAGAACTTTTCTGTTAGCCTAAGTCAACAAAATTGTTTATAAAAATGAAGGCTTCTTGTTTTTATACAACACCGCCGTGATCTTAGACAACTTATTGCACATAACAAATCAACTTCCAGTAAATTAAATGTTAACGGTGAAACATTCAATATTACTTCTAGTTAGTAATTTGCTTGTTTTAGAGAGAGGGGAGTCCAAAAGTGAAGGGATATTAAAGGTTTTGCCAAGTGTAAGGAGTTGTCAGATCATAACCCCTAACGAGAGAGATAAGGCCAGTGAATCGGACCGTCATCATAAACTCAATTTGGATTCGAACCCAATTCGTTCCGATCAGATAAGTAATTAAATATTATATTAAGAGTCAAATTTTGACATATATAGATTGTATTCACAGATACGGTAGGTTTGGATTAACTGTATTATTTATTTAGAGATATGAAGAAATAAATTAGTTATCCTCTTAGTGTGAATTTCTGGTGTCATCTTGCCAATAGCCCTCATGTTGCTCCTAATGCGAGATTAATAAAATCAAACCAAAAGTGTAGATTTCTATTCACTGGATTATTTTTAGTGACTATTGTGTGTAAGATTTATTGTGGAAGGAGAAGAAAGTAATATAGAGGTGGTACAATGCCTATGTAAATATTTGTTTTATTTTCTTATCGTATTATGACGACAAAAGTTACATTTCTCTCAAGGTACTCTTCTTTATTAATTTATCGTTTGCTTTAATTTTAATATCTGAGCAAAATTTTATCAATAGCCATAAATATTTATTGTATATTTTAATGTTTTATAATTCGCCTTTAAATTTTTTTGTTATAAAAAGTTACCATCGCTCTTGTACTTTGGAACGCTTAAAATTTTTTGAAGGATTAATTTAGAACAAGCAGCGTTGGAATAAAATAAATTGAAGTTTATAAAAAATATTTGAATTCTCTAATTTCCATGAATACTGTTCATATATCGTTCAAAACATTAACTATTGTACAAGGGTTGAAGTTGACCTTTGCATTGTCAAAGAACTTCCGTGAACAACCTTGAAGACTGCTGTTGATTTTTCCGGTTTGAGTACATTCAGATTACTTAGTATAGTTATTGCCTAAGATTCTGAAAACCATAGAAATCGAAGGAACTCGTCCAGTCTCAATCTAAATTTATCCGTGACTCTAAAATTCTATTTTTGTTTTACTTCCAGTCACGGAAATAGAATAAAATGAAATACATTTAGTATTGTTAATACGAGTAAACTTAACTTCGCGCGCCCGCGCGTTGTATTTTATAAAAACAAATATTTTTCTTTAGAAATTAGTAATAGTGTCGAAATTATGTAATAATATTGCATTGATTCACACGAAAATTATTTAAGATTAAATGTTATTCAATTTTAATTTGAAAGCAATCCATTCATTTTTTTAATAAAAAGAATGTAGATTTGCTGTTTGATTATTATAAGCATTCGCTCTTAATACAACACTAAATAATGTCACTAAATGATTTGAAAACTGAAATATATTTTGAGTTCATTGAATATCTTATGGAAGTTTAATATCACATTGACAAAATTTTATTAATCCTTATCCTTGGTGCAAGTAATTATTTCCGAATTTTTTTGGGTTAGTTATTTTAATGAGATAACCACATAGAATATTAAAAGAATTGATGATTAACATTGGGCAAAAAATAAATGTTGGATACCGCAGGTATTGATCAGGTACAACGGAAATAATTTGCTTTAAAAGGTTGAAATTTTTCGTAAAACTCATATTTTCATTGCCCCTACAAATAGTACATAAATAGATCTTTCCTTCTAACACAATGCATTTTTAAGAAGTATATGTAACTGCATTCGATTAGTGCTACAACTTGAAGTCATTACTAAGGGCTTGAAGCATGAACATTTTGATGAAAAATTAAAATACCCTTTGCATTCAAAATTTCATCTTTGATTAAAATAGTAACTTTTCTGCAACTTTTATGTAACAAAATATCTCAATTAAAAAGTTTTAGTGTAATTACCTTAAGAATGGAATACCGCGTTTCATTCTTTATGACAAACAGTTATACTTAACTCGTGTGAGAAAATTGTTTTTCATTATAAAATAAGCTAAAATAAATTTAAATATTCGGGATTGAAATAGAAGTTAAACACATTTGTTTCGTATTTTAATGATTCAGGTTCTTTTACAATATTTACTAGTTACTTATTATTTATTTTCAGTAATTATATTAATAATAATTATTCCAATACTTCGAAAATATTTTATAACTGTAATTATTTAATAAATTCAAATTAATAATTTTATTAAAAATAGCAGTTAACAAGAATAACATTAAAAGATCTTACTAGTCATTATCGCATAAAAAAATTAATGTTATAACTTAAAGAATATAGTTTGTGTGTTTCATGCAACTAGAAAACGTTCATTTTTATGTTATTAAATGATTTCTAATTTAAAAAAAGTTGATTTACTGATTGTTAAATATATTTTCGAGATATTTAAAAAAATATTTTGAAAGTAAGAATGACATTTACTTAAGATAGTGTAAATTTCTTTCAGTTTTATGAAAAAATATTGCAGAATTTGATGAAGTTATTTCGTAAATGAATGATACTATTTGTGACGTTAGGTAACTCGTGATTTTCTCTTAACTTTTGAGACGTTTTGGTAAATTCAAATGCATAAATTTCTTACCAACCAAACCGAAACGTGATTATTTAAATTAGATAACGATGAGAAGTGTAGTGAATTGAATTAAATGTAGTTGTATATAAGTGAGATAGAATCGAAAGGAAACGGGAGGGGGATAGAGGATAGCGACAAGCTGATAAATATTGCAGATTGGAGTGAATCGTGGTATTTAACCGTTTCGATAGAAAAGACTCATAGTTAAAGAATTAAGAATCGAATCTTCTGCAATCGAGAAAAGTTTTAGTCGGAACAAGTGATTTGCTAAGCTAAGACTTTATTATTATAATATAAACTAAGGTTGACTGAGTTAAGAGGACTTCGAGAAAAAGTGACCTTATCAATTCTTTGGTAGTTAATACGAGTAAAGTGTTAAGTTCTGCTCTTACATTTCAATTGGAGTTTTGAATGCAGTGATAAGTTAATTAGATTTTAAGATGATTGTAGATTTAAATAATGAAGGAAATAGTTTCATTTATTATTAAAAAATATTAAAATAATAATGAACAATAAATCAGAAAAATGAACCCGTGTATGTATCGAATCAACAAAATTCCTATTAGTAAATAAAGTTTTCCCATGCCTTTTCTATTTCTTTTCTTTCGATACAAA
>BMAW01054035.1:22500-40350 GCA_019974015.1 Nephila pilipes
AGCAGCTAAGAGAACAAAAAAAAAATCCAAATGACTCACTAGGCAGATGTTTTTTTATTTACAAGAAAAATCACCTGCCTATTTAAAATACGATAGAACTTTCCCTCCAACCCAATATATATATATATATATATATATATATATATATATATATATATATATATATATATATATATATATATACGAGGTGAGCAATTAAATAATGAGACTGATGCTATAATTTTTTTTTATTTTGATGCCATATATTTTTACTTATTATAACATTCAATTTACACTCCTCTTCTACCCCAGGAAAGTTCCATGAGAATTTTCTACTGTTCGAAACAGCGCTGGAAGTCTTCTTTTTTTCTTTATTCTTTAGTTCCTTCAGGACGCGTACCGTTTCTCTTTTACAGCTTCAAAGACTCAAATCTTGTTCCTTTTAATAGATTTCTCCTCCGGAAACAGATAGAAGTCGCATGGTGCAAGATCCCAATGGTCTAACTCTGGGATGCTGTACTTGGCCTAAAAACCTTTTGACGGACGATGTAGAATGAGCCGACACATTGTCTTGGGAGAAAAATTTGCCATACGAACTCTTTGTCGATTTCTACAGTCTCAACAATAGTACGAATACTTAACCGATGGTCAGATCGAACCAGGTTACCGGTTTTTTCAATATTGTCATCCATTTTTGTGGTGGAAGGGCAAACCGATAGTGAATCACTTTCAATACCTTCTCGGTCACCTTCAAATTACTTAAACCACTCATAACACGTGCGCGCGATAAACATTCATTACTATACACTTCTTCCAATAAATTATAAGTTTCAAAAGCGGTGATTCAACGTTTCATGGAAAATTTCCCGATAATTCATTGCTCACTTGTTATTAGGTCGCTGGCATTTGGCGCATGCGTACTTCTTCTGTGGCAGCATCAGGCTTAGTATTTAATAGTCACACTTCGTATATACATGTCGAGAGAGAGAGAGAGAGAGAGAGAGAGCGCTATTGTGATCGAAACAAATGTTCGGAATGTTTCAGTTAAAAAAAACTTCCATAGGCCTGTATTGTAATGAAACACTGCAGAAGCTCTTTTATTTGATTGTATTCAAAAAATTTGTTACTCTCTGTATTGATTCAAGGGTAAAATTACTCATATGGAATAATTGATGTGTTACGATCTTCATTATCATATCCAATTTTTTAAAATTTTTGACAATGGTATTTGTTGCCTCTTGAGGCCTCTTACAGATAATAGTCGTAAAGTTTAAAAATTGTAAGATGTACATCATGCACATTGAGCTGTACTACAAAATAGTTATTTCAAGTATAAAATAATTTGAATAGAAGTATACATGCAAAGAATTTATCATAACGCACGCTATAGTAATATTATTCACAGAGTGGGAGAATGAGTTTATATACAGAATAATATGGGACTTCAATGGCATTGAATGACGGAACAAAGGAATTGAGGTAGCAAGAAATAAATGGATACATAAAAAGACAATATGCATAACGCTTTCTATTTGATTCCCAAAATGCAATTCGGATTGATTAAAAAAATATTTCGCTCAGAACCATTAGTGTCACCAAATACACATAAGTGAAAGCAGTTAAATTGGTTTTATTGGTTTCTAGAATTAGAACTTTATGCATGAATACATCCAAATTGAAAACCTAGAAAGAAAGTAAATTTGTTCCTATATCGAAAAAAATTGTTAGATAAAGTGATAAATCTTTTATGATGGATGAACTTCAAAATTTGACAGCTGAGTGACCTTTGGGATAAATTCATACATGAAATAATCCAAAGTGACCTTTTGGATAAATTCATACATTCATCATTCATGGATCTGATTCATTTAGGAAACATATTCGTTTCCAGAGTAAAAATAGTATGATTGGTGTGATTTTCTAATTGATACACCAATAGCGAATGATATGTACATTCTTATTAACTTCAATAAGACAAATGCACAATAAATAGTTAAAATTTTGGCATTTTAAAATTTTTTTAAGTCGACATTTTATATTTTAGAAATGTTTTTGTCATTTTTTTTAATTTTTCGGAATGATTTATTTTCAAATAAGCTTTAGGAATTAAAAAAAAAATATATCGCTTTGTATACAGTCAGGACACTCTCGGTGGTATTGTGGTGAAGTCATGAATTCCACGGATGGTTCAAATTACATACTTCAAAATTACAAGTTTCATCAAGACAAGATCGGTAATAAACTCTACATCAATTCTACTTTTACATGTGACTCACTTACTTCATTATATAACTTTATAACAATCTTAAAGTCTAAATAAATAGTCAATAAATTCAAAACTCGATTTGAAGATGTGTGAGGAGCAGGGCAAAACCCTTCCTCAACTACCAAAGAATATATATGTTTCTCGAATCCCTCTTAACTCAGTTAATCCTAATTATCCTCAGTTACTCTAAAAATAAAATAAAGTCTTAGCTTACCAAATCACTCGTTCCAATTTAAATATCTCCCGCTAACAGTTGATTCGAACCTCAGCACCTTAACTTGAAGTCGCTATAGCCCAAATGATTAATTAGCTGATTAAATCCAAGTTACTCTCAATTTACACTTTACTATCAGTTTGTCGGCATCTTCTCTTCTCTTTTCTTTCAGTTATACATTACTTATATATCACTATGTCAAATTCAATTCACTATACTTCTCATCATTATCTAATTTGCCTAATCACACATTTCATTTTAGTTAGGAAGAAAATGTAATTTTATGCAATTAAAATTATCAAAAAGTCTTCGAGGTTAGTGAAGGGAAATTCACGAATAACTCAACGTCACATATACTGATTATGTTTCTCAATATTTATATGAAACATTTAAGTTGGTCACAAAACAGGGGGAAAGGATAATTTAATGTCAGTGTACCATTATTCTTAGCTTAAATAACAACTATAATTATTTTTAGTCTAATTTTTAAATGTATATTTTATGTCTTTTTCAATAATTTCCATTCCTACTCTATAATAATACATAATGTCAACGAAATTGTCAAATAGTAGACGTGAATCACTATTAATACCCCTCAAACGATAACTTTAACACTTTTTTACAATTTCTTCCATGACGAATGCTTGTTTTTTATACCAACTTCGCAGAAAGAAATTATCACACAGTTTTCTTCGGTATTGTAGAAAGAATGTGCGTCGCATTTACTGTCATCCGAATTTAAATAATTGTTACTTATCTTAGTGCAAAGTAGGGAACTCGACATTCGGGTTCCCATGATTACACATAGATCTACATGAGAATTACAACACGTATAACTTATATACAGACAACACTCGAGTGTTACGAAATCACGTCATAACATGTTTTGTGCATAAATGATAGGTGCTTTCTTCGTTCAATGAAGCGATACACATATTTTCAACGAATCATCTTTCAGGCAAGACAAAGTATCCCGTACATGTCTTACAAAATTCTTGTAAGAAGGAAAAAGAAAAGCTGAAAATTCTTTAAGAGGTTTTTTTACTGAGTGTTAAAGAATAAGACTTAAATTCAGTTGACTTTTCTGGCAGAACAATGCAACAATGTTAAAATAAGATCACCAAGTTGTAATACATAAATCCATTTATTTTGTTGCGTCTCTGAAATTAAAAAAAAAGTTTTATGAATACGTAATTTTTCGTTGCAGTGTGTCAAAAAGTTTTATCTTATAATGGAATGTTAAACTGATTTTAAGTTAAAAACCAGTTTAACAGTACATTATAAAAGAAGACAGGTAGAACACATTGTGTCTAGAAAAAAAAAAGACTATTCAAATAGAAATGAAAAATAAGAGGTTTAATTGAAAAGTAATGTCCTCATGGCCACAATAATTTTTTTATTTGTTACACGATTTTCACAACGTTTGTTGTGACTAAAAGCTACATAAGAATGTTTGATATAGAATATCGTACATTCTTTACTTTTTTATATTACTTATTCCTCAGTATCGTTGGTGCGCTTTTGGTAAAGACTTTGGGAGTAAGTGGTTCTTTATCGGTTTAGTCGCACTGAGAAGCAGCACGAGGGCTGTTGGGGACGGACATCGTAAATCTGAACCTTCATCAAGTGATGAGGACTACATCAATGATGAAACCTCCCTCTGCAAATATCCATATCATGCTTACGGAAAGATATGGGACCTCAAAAGATTTAAAGTGCATCAGCCCCGCTAAACGACGGAGGGATTCGAATCTCGGACTCAACGTAAATAATACCGACTGCAAGTCCGCTACCATGATTAGAAGGCTACTGCGACCGAACTAAAGATGATAGCGACCGACATTGAGTTGAGGTCGTTGAAGCGAGGTGTTATTGCACCTGACATTGCACTTCTCCCAAAAAGGTGAAAAAGCAGTGTAAGCGACACTTCTTTCGTTCTGACGACGAAGTGGCGAGGTAAAATCTGGTGCCGACAACAAATGTGGGAATTCTTCTCCGACTGGTTTGCCCGACTAGTCACACGGATGCAAATGAGTGGATAAGGAAAGGGACTTTGGTGAAAAGTGAATGAGTGAGCCAAAGTTGGCTTTTGGCACAAATGCCAAATATGGCTATTCTGCACCAAATAGTGTGTAATTGTGATCTAGACGTAGGAAATATGGCAGGAAAAGGAAAGAAATTCTTGACACAAGAATAGAGTCGAAAATACAGAAGGATTGCTCTGATATCCCCGGAGTGAGTCACCCGCATTTTCCTAAAGACAGTGATATACGAAAGAAAAGGACTTCTAGGGAACCTCCTGGTAACGATTTAAAAATTCCTTTTTTCTCTATAAAATCTTAATCTTCTTTTAAGTTTCTTTTTTCAATAAAAGCAAAATAGATCCCAGTGAGTAAGAATACTTATGATCTGCCTCCTAATCATTATCTTAGCTATCCAAAGATAGCTTAATTTTCTGCCACTAATATTGTGAGCATAACATTGTCGCTAAGCTTCTAACTCTTTCCAGCATTTGAACGCTTCCAAATTCTCCCACTTCTCCTTTCTCTCTCTTATATTCTTCATGCTTCTCTCTTTATAAAGCATTACTTATTTACATTAGCAACTGTTTATTCACAAGAAGTTTTCAAATCAAATAGCTTCATAAAGTAGTCAAAAAAGGTTAGTTGAGGTAGAGAAGGAGAGAAAACCCCTTCTTAGTTCTCAAAATTCTTATTTGATATAATATAAAGCGGAAACTAAGAGAAAAAAGTGCAAGTTCAGATGTCATGTTCATTATTTGAATATGGTTCAAAATTACAAGATTCGTCATCGTTAACCTTTGTTTGATTATAGAACATGTTAATGGAAACAAAAGTAAACTTGACAATAGAAACTTGTTTTTAATGATACATTAATGGAGTTTTTTCGCTTATAGAACTGCTCTCCAACCCAAAGAATAATTTTACAAAGAATAATAACTCAGAGAATAATTTTACTTCCAGCTGATACAGTGTTTATTAGATTAATTGAAAATAAGTTGTAGTGTATATATATAGTACTAAAATAACTTTATTTATATCTACTTCACCAATTAATTAAAATACGTAAAACTAGATAGATTAATTTGGAAATTTCCTTTAGTCAAAAATGTATAAGCTTAATTTTTAAGTAACTGCAGAAATTCTGCAGTTTAGTCATTAAATAATGGATTTTATTCACTAATTTGCTAAGACCTTCTAATCAAAATCTTTAATAAAGAAGGATCTTTAAAGTTCATGTACTTTTTGCATTACATCCGGTTTCGCCTTTGAAAGACTTTTAATTTTGAAAAGGTTAAGCGTGATTTTAATAAGATTTTTTTTAAAAAAATTGGATTACCTAAGTTGGAATGTGTATGGATTGAATTCATTTGTGTATAGAGAGCAGAAATTTTAAATTTAATAAGTATTTAGTTAATGCAATCTTATCTCGTAAAATTGAAAAGAAATTATTTTGCTTCAAAAGTATTACATAACAAGAAATTGTTAGATTTCTTTTAACTCCATTTCCCGATGATAAATTAATTTAAATAAACTTGTGTAATGTGTTTAATTTATCATTTATATATGTTTAATAAAACATAATGTTAATTTCAATTCTGAACAGAACACTTAAAAATGCTTAATCTTTAAATCAATATTAATACCTTTATAAATTATTCATCTTATAGAAGACGATTACTGGATTTGAATTTGATTAATTATGCAAATAAACTAATAAAAAGAATACAGAAAATTTTTATTAGAAGAGAAAACTAATAAAAAGAATATAGAAAGTGTTTTTAAAAGCAATTAAAGTGAGAGAATTCACCTCATCTCCCCGTCATAATTTTTTTTGTAAAAAGAAAAATACAGAATGCAAATTTACTCAAAAAATTCAGCTGTAAAGCACATAAAACAAAAGCTAATATTGTAAATACGAAATTCTGAATTGCATATAGTTGAACAGGATCACATGAAAAACGAAATTTAGTTTTAATGTCTAGTTTCGTAATTTTACGTTTAGAGTTCTACATATTCTTTACATCAAATATTTTTTTTTCCAGTTTCAAAATAACTACAAAAGTGTTTTTGAGCAAAGCATTCTGAAATAGTTTCAAAAAAAAATTGTATTATATTATGAGTGTTTAAAATAATATTGTATGAAATTCTAGGTGGAGTTGATTAATATTTTTAAATAATATAGACGCTCCTATAAGTCAAGGATACACTCATTGAGGAATAACGTCGGATCCTTCCGGATTTAATCAATTTTTTTTTTTGGAATACCAAGGGGTAGCGGGAGTGCTATACCCTGACTCGAAATGAGATTCAAAATTTTGCAGACGTAAGGTGCTGAAGCAAGGAGACTAAATTTTTGTTTTATATATAGTCTCGTCTTATGTTTAAATTGTGCTGTTGAGATATTTAAGATTTTCTCTTCACTTATTTCGGGGACTTTTTGGTAGTTTGAATTCCAAAAAATTTAAATTTCTTCCTAACCCAAATGAAACGTGATTAAGTAAATTATATGAATATAAGAAGTGAGTGAATTGAATTAAAGATAGCGATAAAAAGTGAATTATAACTGAATGGAAAGAGAAAGGGAGATGAGAATAACAACACGCTGATAAACAATTGTAGATTGGATTCAATCCTAGTAATTAATCTTTTGAATTGAAGCTACTCCTAGTTAAAGAATTACTCTTTGAATCAGCTATTGTCGAGAAGAGCTTGAATCAAAACGTGAGAATTGGTAAGCTAAGACTTTATTATTAGCCTCCCAAGGGGCTCTAGCTTCAGGTGGAATGTTTTGGCATAACAGATCACTTTTCAGTTTTTTAACGTTTGCTTCTATTTTAATTATATTTAGCTTAATCATATTCAATTCAATAATTTATCGTTTGCTTTAATTTTAATTACATTTAGTTTAAATATATTCATTTTAATAATTTATCGTTTGCTTTAATATTAATTACATTTAGCTTAAATATATTCAATTTAATAATTTATTGTTCCCTTTAATTTTAATACCGGATAAGTTTACTATTGTCGTTTCTTGATATTTCATCGTTTACTTTGATTCTTATATTTAATTGAGTAATTTAAAAATAATTATAAAAAAAGCTCACCTTGGGTGGCTGAATCCTTTCTTTGCAAAACTTTGCATAGAACTTTTTTGTCAATTATTAGAAAATAAACTAGAATTAACTGACATTAAGGAGTGAGAGAGTGGATATCTTGGATATTATAAATGAACTGTGTTGTCTAGCATATCTTCAGTTAAAGTGTATAAATTTATTGACTATTTAATTAGAATTTAAGTTGGCTGTAGAGTTGAATAATGTAGGAAATACGTCACAAAATTAATGTAGATTATAATGATTATGTTTACCTTATGTCTTAGCATTTCTTAATATATATTGTAATTTTAATTAAATAAGCTTTAAAAAGCATTAAAAACTGAAATATATTTAATTTTATATCAATATTTGGCATTAGATTTTCGTATTGATTTGTAATCCATCAAGTAATTCCATTAAGAGCATTTTCTTGATTTTGCATATTTAGCGAAGATTTGAAACTATAACATCATTTTGAGCCAAGTTTGAATTTTTGATAGACTTGAAAGTTTAGAAAGGGAAAAATGTATCTGTATATATATATATATATATAAAATAAGCATTAAACAGTGCAAATGAAATTCAAAATTAATGATTTAAAGGCAATCTGGTTAATCAAATTGCTATATCGTTTCACTTGCAAATGATTTATTTTTAGTTATTGACAGGATAAAATGTTATTCTCTAGTAATATTATTATCTGAATGTCACGCGAGAAAACTAATTGAAATGATCTTTTTGCAATGTATTATTTCATAAAATATGTTTAAAGAAGTAAAAATATTTAATACAGAACAAAAATATTAAAACACCTTATATTTCCTTTATACACAAAATTGAGCCAAAATGTTTTTTTACATCTTTTTAGCAAAGCCTTTTAAATTCACTAATCATCCATATTTTAACAATATCAAATAAAAATAGATATTAAAACAAATTCCTCTAAAATGATTATACAAAGTAATAATGCAACTTTATTGTAATTTAAACTTTTATCTAAAAAGAACTAAGGCATGCTTTTGTTTTAAAATTGTTCCAACAATCTACTAATTAATTTTTGAAGATTAATTAATATTTTTAGCATATCTTTAAAAATTCGTTAATTTTTTTTTATTTATAGAAATATTCATTTCTATTTTTTTCAATTTGTGCCATATAACTTTGTATCATAACAACAAAAAAGATAATGCAAATAATATAATACACGCAACTAATGATGATTTAAACGCATATTTAGTAATATATACGTATGATGGTGTATTCAACTGATGATGAATACATCATCAATTCAGCAGTTGATGGTATATTCAATTGATATGTATGATGGTACATTATGTATTCTCTTATTAATAAGTTCTATGTATTTATATCTTTTTTTAGAAGTGTATTCTCTTATTAATAAGTTCTATGTATTTATATCTTTTTTTAGAATGCATTTCTTATGCTTAAGAAATTATAATACATATTTTAATGATTATTTAGGATGCTAATCACTTATTTATCCAGTACAGTCTGTAAGTAAGAAACATTAAAACTTTTAGAAATTGAATTTTGCTGTAAATGTTATACGTATCATAAGCAATTTCTTATATTCAGAACCTTATATATTAGAATACTCTAATAAAAAAGCAGGAAATTGAAACAGAGTTCTTAAAAATTCATGTGACATTTCAAATGTAATGAAAATTTAAGCAGAAAATTAAAAAAAAAAGTTCACAGCTCTAATTCCTAAATGTATAGAGATCAAGAAACAAACAGTTTCAGAAGGGAAAAAAAAGTTTAAAATCGTAAATATTCAGAATCTAAGCATTTTAATGTGCAAATGCATAAAGAAAATGAAAAAAAGACTCACTTCAGAGGACGAAAACAGTTCGAAACAGAAACAAAAGTTTTATCAAGGATTTTACAATTTTTTGGAATTCGTGCGGCTGCAATGTCAATGACTCGTCATAACAATAAAGATAATTTTAGGATACAGTGCTTTATCTGCCATTTTTCGTCTGAAAAGCGTAGTATTTCTTTTATCAATTTGTACAAGACCAGTAACACAGCAGAGACTTTTCTCCAAAATCAATAATAGCAACTGATATTTAAATAACAGCAATACCTTATTTAATTAATATTAAATTTAGCTGTACAATTTTTATTTAACTTTAAGATTCGTAACGAGTTTCTTTAACAAAAACACTTTATATTGTGGGTAACATTTATATTAAATTAGTATAGAGAACGGATAACAAAATCTAAATATTTTTCTCCAAATAAAATATTACTAGGTAACTTATTGTTTACTTTATTAACATCCACTTAGAAGCGACACGAAGGCCACTGAACCTCGTAATTTTGAAACCCTATCAAGTGGTAAGGACATCTGTGCCGGTGTTCCCCTTACCAAACTTCCACACTACTCCAATGGGGACGTAGTGTATCTACAGATTTAACATACCTCAACCAATGGGGCTAGTCTCTTGTGTAATCCCAACTTGAGGGATACAACGCCTATCGCGATCTTAAGACCATGCTCTACAGGTCACAAATAACTAGATAGGAATTAACTGCATCGAAATAATAATACAATATTCTTATTTTATTTAATTTGTATAATTTTTATTTCAATTAAAATTTATAGCGATATTTTTGTGCTAATTTTTTTTTCTTTTGTATTGTAAATTTTTAAATTTATGTGATGAATTTTTTAAAGGCTTTTATATATAATTATATATTGAAGCCACACATTTTCGGAATAAATTAAATTTAAAAATACTAAAGCTTACGCATACTTCATTATTATTAGAATTTACCATAATTACGTTTTAAAACATACGAGAAAACAATATTTTTTTGAAATTTATATTATTTTCAATTTATGTAAAAAAGCGTGTAAAACTAATTTTTATTTAAATTCTTATATATTAAGCCAAATAGCAAAAATAATATATATGTATATATATAAATTAATATAATGAAAAAATTATTAAAAATTAAACTTATGAATATTACAGAATTAATGGAAAAATATATCAAATTATCAAAATAACCAAGCAAAATTAAATATATTATTCTAAATTAAAAACGTACGAAATGTAACAATGGAAAAAGCTTCACTGACATGCAAGTTATGCTTAGTAATTTTTTAATTAAAACATATATAAACTATTAACTAAAAATTACTATTTTTTTGAACGAGGATGTTCAGCAATACTTTTTAAATCAAATTATTGATAAAGGGAAGATTAATTTTTTTAAAAATTTGTCTGTAAAAATATATATATATTTTTCTGAAAATTTTTCTTAAAATTTTTCTAAACATTTTTAATTACTGAATTATAAAAAAAAAATCTATGACTACAACTAAACAGTTAAACAATTTAACAAAACATTTTACACTATGACGATATTATAAAAATTTATAAAAGAAAAGCAGAGAAAATCAATGCATCAACCCCTTAACTGGTTAATTTTTTTTTACAAATTCGATCCGAAAAATGTCACATTTCGTATTGTATATTTTTATTTATTTTACATTTGTAAGACGGAAAATATAATAAAAATTTCCATTCCTTATTTTTTAATTAAAGCATTAAGAACAATTTTTCCTACAAATGAAATAATAATATTTTACCTGGAAGTAATCTTTCCTTCCTACGCAATCGCCTAACAGGAAAGCCGATATTACAGTTGTGCATAAAATACAATTCATTTACGATTATTTTCAAATGCAATAATTACATTTAAATTAATTAACTCTTACGTTTACAATCTTTCCCTATACGACTAAACTGACAATAAAAATAGAAAAGATATAGACAAAACAGTAAAAACGACAGAGCAATCAGATTGCCTATACGCCGCACGTGCAAACCATTAACAGCACGATAACTATGCCCGTACTGTGTACGGACAGAACGATTAAGGAATTAAACAGAAGTATGAATTCATGTTTTTATCTTATTAACGCACATTGGAATTATATTGACAGAGCACTAAATTTCATCAAATAATTTAGCAGCTTACTTTGAAATGAAGTAGACCTTTTTCCGTACAGATGAAGTAAAAAATGTAGAAATTTTGATCAGTAATTTTAAAAGAGAATTTATAACTTGTCTTACATTATTTATTCACTATTTATCATATTGCTGACAGTGTGTGATGGTCCCTTTTCAATGCTTATTAGTAAAGGAGAATGCACAGTAAGTGCTACAGAATGTAAAAAGGACCCATCTTTCGCAATGAGCAAAAAATGTCTCAATTTCTTCTTATTAAGAGGCACGCTTTGCCGACGTAAGATGGTTTCGTTCCAGATTTTTGTAACCTTAAATTTTTGTCACGGTTTGGAATTTCTGATATAGTTTCGCAACTTTTTTGTTTGCTAACACAGGCATAAAGTTATCTTATTTTGCTTTTTGAGTAAATAAATATTGTCCACCCACTCGAATTTCGCGCCAGGAAATGACTGACCAATCCAAATACTAAGATGAATGCTGATACTGAGGACTGAGAAATAAAGATTGCAAAAAATACGTTCGTTAGGGAAATTAATCAATGAAGGAAAAAGCTCTTTTAACAATAATGTTATGTAAAATTTCCAAAAGAATATTGCTATAAAAATAAAAACATTTTATTTCAAAATATAGTGATTTAAAAATTATAACCTTGTTACTGTTTAAGTAAATAATATCAAAACAAATATGTTTAAAACTCAAATATTTATTGTAAAACTTTTATATCTATACTCAAACAAAAATGTTGTAAAATCATATTTGAATCAATTAAGTTTTTAAAGTAACTATTTCAGGGTAATAAAGTAATATTTCAAGGTCATTCTTAGAATTTTATGTACTTATTTGTTTGCATGTCATAGATAAAGGGTAGTATGTCTATTTTTGGAATTTTATACAAGAGCAGCTTAAAGGCATTTTTTGTGCTTATATATTAACAAATTGATTGTTAACGAATATTTTTAAGAAGCCCTTGAAAATTTTACTGTTTGGTATACAGCCTTTTAAATATCATTTTCATTCGTTGTTACCTTTTAAAACTTCACTGATACCATTTTAAAAATTGATATAGAGTTCTTTAACTTCAGCATATATATACATATAATGATTTCTCTTAAATTTAAATAATTTCCTAATTTATTTTGTATTTTAACTACTATAGTATTGCGGTCATCGTTATTTCGAGATTCCATTCCTTTTAATCTTCCAATTTATGCGATCACTGGGTTTTCAAAAATACTAAGATCAGTAATTCCCTCGCTTTGAATTAATAGGGATATTCCCTACCAGACAATTAGTTTCCGTGTAAAATATGTAAATATCCCTACATCTATTTACATGTGATAGTATAATCCTCAATTTAACTTCCCTTGGAGAAATAAACAGGGAAAAAATCCTACCATTTCTTTCCAAATTACCAGATTGAGTGAACATGCATTACATCTGATACTATCCCCAAAGTATCTGCCTCCCTCTCGAGTGAAAAATTTGTAATTCATCATTGTTGTAAAGTTTCTTTTTGTTCATGAGACTACAAGGGATTGCAAGCTACAATACACAATACAGCTGCACACACACACACAACACACACACACACACACACACACACACACACACACAATATCATTTGACACACACATATTAATATTGTCGTGTGTGTGTGTACACATTACATTGCTACATTAATACACATCATTACATTACATTACATATTACATTAATATTATTACCACATTACATTAATATTATTGATAGCTGGAGAATCCACACATTGGTTACTATAATACACACACACGTGTGTGTGTGTAGTGATTCTCCAATTAATTTTCAAGCAAAGTATTAATTATATTTTAAATGTACTGTAAAACCAGTTCTCAATTACCGATAGATGGCACCAGCCGGAGAAGGCTACATGTGTTACCTCACGCAGCGTCCCCTATCCCTGAATAAAAACTGGAGCGACGTTTAGTTCTCGATCTCTTCCCCCCGCTCTTCCAGAATGAAGGTGAATCTCGAACGCCAAAGGAGCGCCCAACACCCATCGCCGATAAGGGGATACAATGATAGCCATCTATCTTCTGATGTACAGGTCAATCCAAAATTATCTACTCATAGTAGTTTTATAGATAGTTTTCCTCCCTCTCTCCTTCTAATATAAACGAAGTAAAACAGCTTCAAGCCTCCTCATTCTACGAAGTCATCATAGAATCCGGTAATGAATTATTCCCAGCACAAACCAGCCCTCTGTGTAAGAGCAAACCAATAGGAATCGGGATGTGCACTCACCCCGCTTCTTTACACACACACACACACACACACACACACACACACACACACACACACACACACACACACACACATTGCTGGCACACAAAGTGCAACACCCAGGAGGACCAGAGATATCACAGCGAAACTTATTTGGCAGATAACATGTTGTACAAAGATTAAACGATTAAAATTACAGCCTCTTGTGAAGTGAGGATGATGACAAAATCAGTAGTTAGTGTAGCCGCCGTTGTTGACTACAACCACTGCCACACGCCTCAGTATAGAATCAAAGAGGCTTTGTATGTATCCTTGGGGTACAGCGGTCCATGCGGCTTCCATATATTGCCAAAGTTGATCTGAAGTAGCAGCGGGTGATGTATTCTGGGCTAGTCGTTGTGCAAGCATGGACCACACTTTTTCCATTGGCGATAGATCGACAGAACAAGAAGGCTAAGGAAGCAATTCAATCTGATGGGTAAAGAAGAACTCCTGAGCATTGCGTGCCACGTGTGGTCACGCATTATCCTGTTGGAATATGGCTGATGGCAAGCGCTGAAGGTATGGGAGGACCACGGGTTCCAACACCTCAGAGATGTAGCGCTGGTTGTTCAGTGTACCGGTAATGCGTACTAGAGAAGTGCGGGAGTGAAATCCAATACCACCCCAAACCATGATACCGGATGCAGGACCAGTGTGGTGATGCATAACGCAACAGTTCAGCAGCCTCTCACCCCGGTGTTTCCAAACTCGAATCCGACCATCGTGATGTTGCAGGCAGAAGGGGTATTCGTCAGTAAACACAATGTCGTTCCATTCTGTTGTCCATGTCCGCCGTTCACCACCCCATTGGAGGCGCAAACACCTGTGATTTCGAGTCAAGGGTAAACGAAGCAATGGACGCCTTGAGGACATTCCACTCAGCTGCAAACGGTTTCGAATGGTACGAGCGGACAACCGAATCATGCATAGCAGACTTAATCTGTTGTGCTATGGTTCGTGATGTGGCTGCGCGATCCATCACTGCCATGCGCACAATCTGCCTGTTATCTCGGGCAGTGATGCAATGATGTGGGTGTAATCGGCCCCGTGGATCCGTCGTTCCCTCCTGCATCCAGAGATCACATATCTGCATCACAGTTGCTTGATTTCGTCCAACACGTTGACCTATTTCTCTGAAGGATAATCCGCAATCCCTATAGGCTGCTATTCTTCCTCGGTCGAATTCAAAAACTTGGTCAAAAGACGCTCGATGTCTTACACGAGGCATAGGCACGAGCTTACGCAAAAAAAAAAAAAAAAAAAAAAAAAAACCCCGCACGAAAAAACAATTGCCATACTTCAAATCACCAATTTGTTCTCCCCTTATATAGCACTTGCGAGTGGCGCTACGGTAGCCCGTGATGTGTGTCTGCGCTGCAATGCTAATGATTTTCATAGCTCATCAACGCAAACGCATGATATAAATTTCCCATGGTTTGCATGCTTCCTTCAGGGTATTGCATTTTGTGTGGCCAGCAGTGTATATATATATATATATATATATATAACTTTACGTGGAATGGAATAACAATTCATTTTTGTGATCATATTCGTAAATTCCATAACCGAGTCATGGGGTAACATCCACCGAGTCATGGGGTAACATCCACCGAGTCATGGGGTAACAATATGAAAATATTCGGATGACAATAGCATGAGAGAGAATGAGTATTTAATGGCGAATTTATTTGTACAACAGCCATATATGACTATCCTGCTCCAAATAAGGTGTTGATAATCCAAACATCTGAAAAAACGGGATAAGATTTAAAAAAAGTTTGGTTGGCAAGGACTAGGATCGAAATTAGGGAAGGATTGCTAGGGTATCCTGTGGTGGTGTCACTGGTGGTTACAACAGTAAATTCTAATGAAAATAAAAAAATAATTAGGGGGCCTCGAGGTTAAGATTTCAGTCCATATCAGAAGGAGGTAAGACCCTGAGGGACAGATGGCAGTAGTATCACTCAAGAAATATATAAAGAGGCAATGGATTGCAAAGGCTTTCATTTATACGTGAACAGCTTTCGAACTTGCTTATGGCCGAACTACGGGAATTAAAGAACTTGTGCAATACTAGCTGGTTATAGAAGCATAAGGCATTCCATTTAGGAAATTTTAGGGGATTCAACAGTTTTTGATCCGCAGTGTCAAGAGTGTGGTGAGGATACATAAATTCGTATATTATCTACCATCATGAAAAGTGTAGTGACCGATCACGTCTACATAATGAACAAGACCAGAAACATCTGCCTTAAGTAGTCTAGCAGACGAGCAATATTACGTCAAATAACAGCAACAATTTATGTGGAATTTACGATAGAAGTGGCAATGCAACGAAATTCGGTGTTGATGGTAAATGGCAGCAGAAAACTGCTTCGAGTACCTTTACTAAGAACGCAACATCGTGTGCCGTGTCTTTTCTGGGCTCGTGAATACCTTGGTTGGGTTCTAAAAACCAGGAAAAATTATTTTGGTCAGATGATGGTAGGGCTCGAATGTGGCACAGACCCCACGAGGCCATGGATTCTGGTTGTTAACAAGACACTGTGTAAGCTGGTGGTGATTCCATAAAGGCATATGATGATTTGTTTTGGCATGGGACGGGTCTTCTAGTCAAATTGAACCAATAATTGACCTGAAATGGTTATATTCAGCTACATGGAGGCCATTTGCAACTATTCGTGGACTTCATGTACCCAAACAAAGATGGAATTTTTCAGAACGACAATGTACCGTGACCACGAACTAAAACAATTTGCAACTGGTTTGAAGAATATTCTGGATAGTTTCAAGGAATGATACCTGGACCAAAACAAGAATCCAATCAAACATACGTAGGACATGATCAAAAGGTAAGTTAGTGTACAAAATACTTTTTTCAGCAACTCTTTCAAAACTATAGAAATAATTGTGAAAGTCATTGAAAGTGATATGGTTGAATATTTCTTCAGGGGATTTCTGACGACTTGTTGAGTCATTGCCACAGTGAGGTGCTGCTCTTTGCAAGAAAAATAAGGTTCCACATTATATTAAGAAGCATCCGTTGATTTTTGTCATTCCATTGTATATCGGAATGGATAATACACTTTCCGACATAGAAAATGCAACACCATGAAAGCATTATATCATTGATCACATAATATAAATTTCTACAAATCTTTCCACTTGCCAAACGTAGTTGAGATCGCTACTCTTCAGATCATGCTCCTTGTTTTCCCTTATTATGGGAAAACAAGGAGCATGGGGTCTGTGTTGCCATAACTAAGATATACACATAAGTTTGGGCAATGCCATTCGCCATTTTCAGCGGGGGTCGAGTTGACAGCTGACTCTTAAGGCCTTTATCCTTACACGGTTCGGATACTGTCGCTTGTTACCTGCCAGCGTGCTGAATGATAATTAAGTGAACTGATTTTCGACAAATGATAATGGTCACATTCAACTATTTGGAGCCCATTGGCATTTATTAATTCCCTAAGTTTACCTAAACAACGAAATAATATTCTTGTACGATAATGAGTATATCTTCAAGTCAAAATTATTCACAATTGATTTGAGGAACGTTCTGGACATTTCCTGCGAATGATTTATTCACCTAGATATGAATCTGATGGAACATTTATGGGACATGACCGAAAGATTAGTTCGTGTTTAAAATCCTGCCGGGGCAATATTTTTGCAATTAAGGACTGCTGTAGAGGCAGTATGACTGAATATTTCTTCAAGGGATTTCCGATGATTTATTGAGTCAATGCCACATAGAGTTGCTACACTTCTCTCGACCGAAAGAAATCCTACTCAATATTAAGAAGTATTGTTGGACTTTTCAAGTGTCAAAAGTCATGGTAGTTTAAGCAGTAGCAGCCTTTCAAAGAGATTGAGTTCATACATTTTTAAATTTACTAATATAATAAACATTTCCTTAAAATAAAGTATTTCCTTAAAATATTTTGTCTTATTTATG
>BMAW01054039.1:0-11202 GCA_019974015.1 Nephila pilipes
TTATGTTAAGTGAAAACACTAAATGAATGCCGACAATACTATCATATATGTTTGTTCATAATATGCTACTCATATTTTCATATACTACTAACGGACCGCGGTAGCCTAGTGGTCATAGTTTCGGATTCGTGGCCAGTGGTTTTCGTTTGGTTTCTGGTTCGATGATTAGCTGCCATAGACCCGTAGTGTAGCCGGGGCTGATGCACGTTATATTTGTTCGAGGTCCAAAGTCCTCCCGTTGGAATGGTGTGGATATTAGGAGAGGTGGGTACCAGCTCAGGTGTCGTCCTCGTCACTTGAACGAGGTTCAAAATTACTTGATCCGTCGCCAATAGCCCTCGTGTTGCTTCTAGTGCGACGTTAATAAAAAAACTAAACGAAACTAAAACATATACTACAAAAAAGTGATTTGTATGAATAATATTTTTTTTTATAATTTTTATTCTGATAAAATTATTATTTAGATTTTCTATAATATTTTTGAAATCTTTGAAGAAATACGCAGCAATATGAGCATATAAATAAATATAAATCATAGAAAATTATGTGTTTCAGAAAAATGGCTAAGTCTTTCATATTACTTAAAAGTATTAAAAAACCTATTTAAATAAATTCATATTGTTCATTTAAAATATTAATTAAAGCAAGCCTTAGTAATTTGTATATGCGGTACTAATATCTTTAAATAATTTTTTTTTGAAAAACTATAATTTTTAAATAATTATAACCATTTTATTTTTCACTGTTTAAAACATTTGATTATAATCGAATTTGATTAAAATTTATATAATCAAATATAAAAAAAATTATTCAGATAAAAAAACAATTGAATTTGATTATAATTTATAATCTTATGTATTTTATTATTCACGCTTTTTTTTTAACAAATTTCTTCTAAAAAAAAACCCGAGGTAAGGAGATTTTAAGCTAACATAGAAAAACTGAAATAACAATGAAATACGTTTTAGACTCTCTCTCTCTCTCTCTCTCTCTCTCTCTCTCTCTCTCTCTCTCTCTCTCTCTATCTATCTATCTATCTATCTATCTATCTATCTATCTATCTATCTATCTATCTATCTATCTATCTATCTATCTATCTATCTATCTATCTATCTATCTATCTATCTATCTATATAGTTTTTGTTAACGTCGCACTAGAAGCAATACGAGGGCTATTAGCAACAGACTATGTAATTCTGAAACTCGATCAAGTGATGAGGACGACATCTCAGCTGGTACCCCCTCTCCTCACTTCCACACTATGTCAAGGGGAGAACTTTGGGCCCCGGCCGATTTAACGTGCATCAGCCCCGGCTACACGGCGTCTTCAGCGACCGTGGATCGAATCCTCGACTGAACGAAAACCGCCGCCCACGAATCCGAAACCTTGACCTTTAGTCTACAGCAACCATATATATATATAAAGAGAGAAAGAGAGAGATAATGCGCTGTAGATTTAGCTCTTCGTGGGGCACTTGGTAAAACTTAGTGGCTAAACCATCTACAAATAAGCATTATATATCTCTCTTTTGAGGTTGAATCTTTTGAGTAGATTGTTCAGGAGTAGAGTTGAGTAATCTGGTTGAGTAGATTGTTCAAGTCCAAACACATGGAGATTTTCATGATCCTGCATGAGAAGGAAATTGACTTCTTTGCTATTGTGGAGGCTAATTTGGCTTCTAAAATCCAAAAATGTTACCCTTTTAAGGGGTAGTCTATATATTTCCAAAGTTTAGAAAAGTGGCCAGCGTTATCCCGATCGGTGTCAAGAAAGAATTAACTGCTGATTTTCACAATATAAAACTCAGGGGCACTGATTACTATAAAAGTGAAGTTGTCCATTTGGACGAATGGAAAAGTGGAGTTCTTTTTGAGATCTTGGCTATTTATAGTCCTTGTAATTTCCCTGACTTTTCCTGTTAACCACGATAAACATACTATTTTTGTTGGCGACTTTAATGCCCACTCTCCTATGTGGGGTGTTTTGATACTGATGAAGCAAGGGGGAGAGTTCATGACTTTCTTTGCTCGTCTACCTTTGGGCTTGTATATAACATGGAATATTCCCGCAGCTATTTATATTACAATGGCAGCAGTTTTACCCCGGAACTATTGATAGTCACTACTGACATTTATAAATTTACAAAAGGAACATTCTTGAGGGACGTCGAATTGGTTCATAGGTAGGTGAAGTTGAAATTCCCAGGGCTGATCATAGGCCATTTTCATCATATAGCTAAATAGCCTCTCCTTACCGAATTGTTGGAACATGGCCTAAGCCATGATAAACATGACTTTACCTTTATCCCTAGTAAAGTATATAGTATTATTAAAGACACAAATTTAGCTTGGGCTAAGAGAACTATCCCTAGAGGAAGACAAAAAAATATAAGCCTTTTTGGACGGAAGAATTGGCCTCATTGAAAGCTAAAAGAGTCAGATTCAGGAGAAAGGTGGAGTTGACCGCACACACTTATGATGTTCAAGCTTGGAGAAAACAGTCTAAAAATTTTAGAAAGGCCATAATTCACTGTAAACCACCTTCATTCAAACAATTTATTTGTAATATAGATTCACAAACTGATAGTAAGAGAACTTTCAGATTTATTGGTAATTTAATGAATGATTCTGACTCACCCAAACAATAATTTATAGTTGAAGATAAAAAGCTTTCTTCTGAATCCGCAGTCGCAAGCGCTTTTGCACAGTATTTCTGTTGGGCTCTTCTCAAAAACATTTATGCAAAAACGAATTCTGCTAGAATCAAGCAGAAAAACTTACTCCTGCAGTCAAAATGTGAATCTAATACGAAATCAGATTTGGAGGCACCTAGAACTAGGGTTGAATTGACTAATGCCTTAAGAAGTCTCTCAAGGGGTAAATCTCCATCTCTTGGTGGAGTTAGTATCCATTCACAGTTTCTCCTTCATATGGGTCCTAGGGCTTTTGAAACCATTTAGATATTTTTCAATTTAATTAGGAACACTAATACTGTACCGGCAGACTGGAGAACATCTATCATTATACCTATACATAAGGACAAAGATCCTAATCAACTCAAGAATTGTAGACCAATATCGCGGATTATGTAGGACAGTGTGGTAGGGAAGGTTATGGAGAAAATAAATTAAGAAGTCACAACTATTACCTTGAAATTAGAGGTCTACTGGCTGAGGAGCGGGCGGGGTTCAGAACGTTTAGATCTACCAATCCTCACGTAACCCTCCTAAGCCAGTTTGTCAAGGACACTATGGATAGCAGACAGGTCCTGTCGGCAGTTTTTATTTATCTCAAGTCTGCTTATGACAATTTAATGCGTGAGAGTCTCCTCTTTAAGCTCACAAATATAAGTATTAGGGCAAAACTTTTAAACTGAATTCGAAGCTTCTTGTGCCAACGCTCTTGTAGAGTGAGGTACGGCAATGCAATTTCAAAATCAAAGATCCTATAAACGTGTCTCTTACAGGGAGATATTAGTAGTTGTTCACTTTTTTTAACATATATATATATATATATATATATATATATATAAATTAATGATTTGATTCTGAAAATAAGGGATACTCAAGGCTTCAAATGCCTCGTACACGCCGATGATCAGGTTTTCTGGTCAGTTTCTAAAAAAAAAGTGTAAGAACATGTATAGAGACTAAACTTTCTGCTGCTTTGAATGCTCTGGAGGATTGGTGCGAAACTCATAATAATGAGCTAAACTTAAATAAATCACATTGTCTGACATTTTTAATTATGCATCAACCTTTAGATCTTCAACTTCAATATAAAGCCTCTCAAATCTCTCTAGTGATAATTTTAAATATGTGGGAGTAATGGTGAATCGCAAACTAACATGGAAAACCCATGGGGAAGACATTACCAACCATGCCATGAAGAGGCTAAATGCCTTAAAACGTCTTGCTGGGGCAAGTAGGGGTTGTACTAGAGCAACTCTACTTCAAGCCTACTACGCCTTTATTCGCCCCTTTTTGACTGAGAAGTACTTGTTGTGACTGGGAAAAATGTACTCGAACCCAATGGAAAAGTTTCAAAATCAGGCCCTACGCATTATTATTAAGTCTGTAAAGACCACCCCGATAGATGCCATGCTTTTGTAATCTGGTGATTGGCCACTTAGAACTATGATTCAAGAGAAGTTCATTATTCTCTGGGAAATGATAATTAGAGTTTCAGGATGTTTTTAACATTGAAACGAGGTCAGTCGGGACTTGACCAGAAATCTAAAGATCCAGAAGGGCTTCCTTCACTGAGTCTTTCAGTTATAAACGTCACTCGACTTAATTTAAGAACCAGAACTCCTCGTTCCACCATAAAACCCAATAAAATTGACAGTCACCCGATTAATCTTGACCTATGTAAAATGATTACTAAATTTGACACAGATTCTTCTATTTTAAGAGCCTTTGTGATTGAAGTATTGCACACCTACTACCCCGAACCCGAGTGGCTTCGGATTTTTACTGATGGATCTCTCTTTGACATTGGCCCCAAAGCAAGTGCCGGAGTTTTCTCCAAAATATTGTCTTTCTACATCCCTGTGGGGAGAGGTACTGCATTTAAAGGAGAAATTGCTGCTATTGTCACAGCCCTATCCCAATTATACTGCCACCTCAATAAATTCACAAAAGCTATTGTCCTCTGAGATACCGCATCAGATACAGCGGCTAGCCACGGTAGCTGATGAACATAATTTAACACTGGACATTTTGCACTGTTGTCATCACCTCGACAAACTAGCTTCGTTTGAGAAAACTATTGTTTTATAGTGGATTCCTGCCCACTGTGGGGTCCCAGATAACGTGACAGTAGACTATCTGGCTAAAAGGGGTGCTTTGACTAAATAAAAAGTTTCTCGTCCCTTGCATCTCTGTACAATTAAAAACATTATTAAAAATCAATCAATGTACATACTCAGGAGGACCTTTCTAATTGTATATCAAACAAGGCTACGAAGAATGATGTCTCCAATTTGAGTAATGGCCCAAGACATAGAGCGGTCGCTTAGTTCCGCCTAGCCATCGGACATGATCGCTCACCTAAACATTTTTTTCCGATTCAAAATTGCTCCTTCACCGGCTTGCACTCTGTGCAACTATGGTGAGGATATGTTCTTCTCTCATTTCCTCCACTACCCTGCGTTTCGAAAGCCTTTTGTCTCTGAACGTTACTCGGAGGCTAGAGACATGTTGGATTAATGAACTTTGTAGCAGCATTTCTTATTCTTTTTTGTGTTTTGTTCCCTAGTAATTGTATTTCCTTTGTTTTTCTTTTGCTGTAAATGTTTATAATCTGCCGTTACACACACACACACACACACACACACACACACATATATATATATATATATATATATATATATATATACTGAAAAACTATGTAAGAATAACCCAAAACATTTAAAAAGACAAAAATCCAGAAAGAAATGTAAAAATGAAAGAAAAATAAATGAAAATATGGAACCCAGCAAGTCAAAAAGCAATATCGGGCTGAGGACCGGATAAGCGGGGTTAAACTAGTTTAATGGTACCAACCTTCCCCCTTTGCGACTTGGTAGGCTGAATTGGGAAATCCAAATTACAAATGAGTTCAACGACTAAAAAAAATGCATTAAAGTTCAGCAATAAAATCTACAAAAATAAAATCTATAATTCTGAAAATTGTCAACAAATCAAAATATAAAAATTACTTACAAAAATTCAAAGAAATGAAGATTCAAATATGTGAGTAGTAAGACGGAATTTTCTTTAAGCTTCAAGATGTATATCACATACTCAAAATGAAAAAAATATAACACATCATCACCATATAAATTGAAAAAAGATTTAAATCATTGTTTGATTGGTAATAATATGTAAAAGGATGGTAATATATATATATATATATATATATATATATATATCATTGTGTGTCTGTAAGAAACCTTTGAAAATGCAGCATTGCTATATGCATGAAGGCTGTTATTTCACAGCGTTTTGATTAGTTTGCGAAGATAAAACAAAACAAAAATTGATAAGATTCACTGAAAAACTAATTCAAAAAACTGAAAATTCCGCAAGTAATTTTTTGACGCTCAGAATTTAAGAGAATTTTGTGATATAAAATACATGAAGAAAGATTTTCGATATCAATGTACTTTTACAAACTTTGTACATCATTTATCCAGCATCATTTATCCAGAATACATTGGACTTTTTTAATGTAGAAATATGGGGGTTGTTGGTTTTCCCCAGAAGGAGATACACTCTATGAATCGGGACACGAGAATGCGTGAGGAGTGTACTGACATCCCATGCATATTAAATGACTCTATGGGGTATATATATATTATTACCACCAATAAGAAAATAATGCATTTTATGATAGTTACTTTCTTAAATAAAGTCATACGTTTAATGTTAATTTAGTCACAATCTAAAAATTAATAACAAATCAAAATAATTCCGTATTTTTTGGAAGAAAATATAGAAAGTAATTGAATTCTACATGAGCAATTTGTCTTGTTTGCCACTAATGTGATTTTAATCTACATTGATATTACTGTATAGTTATTTAAAAAAATATGTACATGGATGAGAGGCATGTGATTGTTTATAGTTGCGAAATAATATTTATAACATATAACTCTCTCCGCTTTTCAAATGGATAGTATGATACTTTCTTCCACAGCGAAAAGGAAAAGTCTTCCGTTAACCACACTGAATGATAACAGTATTGACGAAAATACTGAAAACTAAAAAAAAAATGAAGTAATTACGTCCTATATCATGACGAAGAGAGCAGTTGATACCTTGGATGCAATGTGGGGGGGGGGGGTAATAGACCAACATCCCACTAAAAAAATTCAAGTGTATGTGGCATGTTTTCTAAGTCTTAATATTTTCTCTTTCAGTATATCAAATGATACTGGAGCAGAAACAAAAATTGTTCGTTAACCACAAGCTAAGAAATACAAATATCTAAACGCAAATGATACTTGTACGAAAAGAAAAATAACAGAAAATTTAAGATTATACGTGGTAAAACGGCAAAAAAAAAAAAAAAAAAAAAAAAAAAAATATCATTCGCTGAGAACTCTGTTAAATTGACTGTTCGAAGTTCCTACAAACAGTGCTCTTGGCAATGTTTTTGCAATTATATTTCATTGATTTCTGTCGAAATCTGTTTCTCAGGGTCACAGGTAATTTTTTTATAATATTTACCTATCGACGACTAGTTTGGAAGATTTTTCTCCAAACGCCTCTTAGTAAAGAACAAATACAAATAAAATATCAATTCCCATTGTATTCTCAAATCTATGAAGGTGAAGCGTCTTAATTCAGATTATTGATGGAGAATAAATGTGAATAAAAAAGTAACAAATAAAAAAAAAAAATAAAGAAAAATAATTCAGACCTTGTTTGCTAAGAATAAGTATGATTTTGTTGGTTTAAGAAATTACGATGCTTCTAATGTTGAAGGAAAAAAAAATCAAACATCATATAAATGTAAAATTTCAGATTAATTCAATGAAAGAAATCAAAATTCCTGACTTGAATTCAATGACATAAACATCAAAATAGCGTATTTTTCAACTGGAAACAAAGTTTGAGTTCCAGTTACATAAATTTTATACAGTACTTTTTCAGGAACATATATCTCTTAACATTATATTTATATTTAGTGTGTTTTTTGTATATGATGAATATTTCCATATTATTCATAGTTCTGCATTAACTACTTTTATTATAAGACCATTAGACATTTATTATAAGTTTATTGTTCTTTCCGTGAACTGTGGATTTGTCAAAGGGAAAAACATTTTGCAAAAGATCAATAATATATTTTTTTTCTATTTTGATTAATTAATCCATGATAGAACAGTGATTTAGTTTCCCTTCTTTCTTAAACAACATTTTTCAAATGAATCCCAAAAACTACCATAACAATTATAGCGATTTAAATTTACTTTAAACAATTTACTACTAATCAACAGGAGAAAACGTACCACAAAAAAGCCTCTCCAAAGAAAAATAATCTTATCGAGAATTTTACCTAATCTCTAGTCACAACAACACTCCAAACTAATTCCCTTTTCGTGTAACACTCAATGCATTTACTTTCATTCCATCAACCTTTCAATTAAGATAACTCTTTAATAAGCGTGAAGAATTCAGAAACAAAATCAAGTTTATTGGCTCTGATTTCAGGACATCACCGATGAGAGAAGCAGTTCGATAAAAGAAAGAGAGTTTTCTCTATACATGAAAAAAAACCACTTTACTTCACTTAGTTTTGTTTCTTCGTTAGCCATTTCGTATAGTTTTAATACGAAATGGCTAAGTCTTTCAGAAACAAGAACAAATAAAAATCTATGACTTGCAATTTAGAACGTGATTTCAAGTCAAGTATGTTTTTTGTTTGACATAAGAGTACAGAGAAAAATACATATTTCTTTTTAAGTTGGGAATTGAAATTCCATGTTTTTAAACACTACAGGATTTAACGCAATAATTTAATGGAATTTTCGGTAATATATTTTACACGATAATTATAAAAAATCCAAAACCGAACTGTTATGAAAATTAAATATTATCTTTAATGTTTTCGTAGTCAATTTTTAAATCTATACATCTACTGGCAAATAAAGTTTAGGAGAAATATAACACAAGTAAAATAAAAAAGATTCGCATATTCAAAACTCGAATAATACGTAGATTTCTCTGATAATACAGTAAATAACACATTTTTTTTGCTTCAGTATTGAAAAGTAGATATATAAACATCTCATGGTGATAAACATATTGCATAATGATAATAAAGTTTAGGAGAAATATGACACAAGTAAAAAAAAAAAAAGATTCGTATGTTCAAAACTCGAATAATACGTAGATTTCTCTGATAATGCAGTAAAGAACACATTTTTTTGCTTTATATATATATATATATATATATATATATATGCTCCTGTTGCTCATTAAATTTGCAATACCATGAAGGAAAGCTATTACAAAACGAAAGATATTTATTATACCTAAACAATACGGAATGAAGACAAAATGATTATATTTGCAAGCAGTTTGGGAGGGTAGAGGAATGCGAAATTAATAGAAACAGCTGCCACACCTGGCAGTTAACACAGCCCTTACCCGGTTAGGCATACAGTCGAACTTGGCTTTGATGACACAAACGGGTAACTCATTCCATGTTGCTTCAAGTCTATGTCCCACTTCATGAATCATATTAGCTGGAGAGTGGTGGTAGGCCAGTCGCTCAACAATCCATAACGAAATGTTTTCAGAGGTTGATAGATCTGGGGATCTTGCAGGCGTGGGCAACGATTTAATACTCTGTGTATCGAGGAAATTCAGCACACGACGTACAACATGTGGTCTTGCATTATCTTGTTAGAAGAAGGCGTTAAGCGGGCCTCTAATTTCGAGAATATTTGATAGACGTAAGATGTGAGAAATATCCGATCTGCGTTCAAATTACATTTCATCCGAATTATACATTTGCGTATTGTGTACCCAGTGGCTCGGCACACCAGATTCCACGTCCCTCTTTATGCTGCATTGTCATACGAGGCATAAGCAACTGTCACTTTGCTGCCACTCTACACAGCTGCAAACGTCATCGCACCGTTCAAGCCGATATCATGCGTCCTGAAAACATACTCATTACCTAACTAATGGTCCGTTACTTGGTAGTACGCTTTTGCAGGGCCAACCTCACAATACTTCTGTTCTCTCTAGCGTTTGTCATGAGAGGGTATGGGGATCCTGAATGTCGTTTTTTATGACCCTCAGCTACGCATTGCTCCCATATTCGCATGACAATGGTAGGAATTCGTCTAGTGTGACGGGCAGTATCACGGAACGATAATCCATATTCTCGATAGACTGTTTCAAATTCCGACAGTGGCTGGTAGGAAATTTTCTTCTCATTCGAGGCATGACACGATATTCTGAGAGAACTCCAACCTTAGAAAGCGCTTTCCGAATGAGAAATCCACAACACTACTTTTCTTTTTTGTAGTTCCACAGATGTCGTTTCTCATTCCTGCGTCGTCGAAAAGCGCTGAAATATTAATATATCATTTGCATGTATCTTCTTCCTTTCATTTGATTTTGATGTTTGTCAGAGTGTTCCTTCCTGGTGTTGCAATTTTAATGCACATCAGTGCATATATACACGCACAACCCCCTATATATACATATATATATATACATACATGCTCCCCTTCACACACGCACACACATATATACATACATATATACATACATACATACACACATATATATATGGGTTTGTAGTAGAAACACCCGATCATAGAGGGCGCTGCCTCTGCTAATGAAGGGAGCCCGCTCTTGAAGGAGAGTCGACGGTAGTCATCGGAACGAGGAAGACGCCCTTGTTGATGACTCTAGACGATTTATGATTTAAGACGCTGAAGAGTATTGTTTTAAAGTTTTTAAATGTTATTGTGAAATGTCTCGTCAACTATGTGAAACTTTATGTTAATGTGAAACGTCAATATTAAATGTCTGTGTGCTAATTCAAAGTTTGATTTTTATTAATTAATATAGGCCATCCCACATGTATATATATATATTGCTGCTTAGAATGAATGTAAAATAAAGGATACTAAATTTAATCTCAACTCGAGAATTATCAACTTGATATTAAGAATTTTATTTTCTACGAGCATAAAATAATATAAAGAACTTTAAAATGGAACAATAAAAATACTAGACTTTACTCTGGAGTAACACACTTACCTATAAATGAAGATATTAGGTTGCAAAGCAGGATAACAAGAAGAGAAAAATCTATCTCTTATTTACAACATTGCGAAAGGTATATAGGTATATATATACAAAAAAGAGGACGCTTTTCGCTTCAGTTTAGGTTTCCCACTCAAGCTCTCTAGAATAAATATAGCTCGCAGATGTTATATATATATATATGTGTGTGTGTATGTATGTGTGTGTGTATGTGAGTATGTGTGTGTGAGAGAGAGTTGAGTGTTTCTCTTCTCTTACTTTTCTATGATTTCAATGTAGCTTGGTTTTGTAAATATTTGTAATTTTGATTCATGGTTTTATGTTGTTTCAAATTAAAATTTTGTTTTCTGTATTTATGAAAATTTTAGCTTTTTTCTTATATATATATATATATATATATATATATATATATATATATATATAT
>BMAW01054039.1:11212-34077 GCA_019974015.1 Nephila pilipes
TATATATATATATATATATATATATATATATATATATATATATATATATAAAAGATTGAGTGAGGTGTTTGATATTTCAAATGTTGAGTACTTTTTTTTGTATGAAAATAAGATCACTTTTTAGTAAAATATTATTTAATACATGATCTTAAAATTATATGCAATGGTTGTATCCATTTAATTATAGATAAAACTATTACTTCTATGAATAAACTATAAAGTGTTATAATTTTGTGAATTGGAAGAAATAAAACATATATCTAACTATTATATTTATGAATAAGTATTTTGATCAAATTAAGTTTAGTAATCATCTTAATACATATAAAGAAATAATCGGCATTAAAAATGTCATTATTAAAAATTCCTTTGAATAGTTTAAAATGAATAGCAATTAATTAAATACAATATTAACTTATAATTAATAAATAATGATATATGTAATGGTTATAAAGGGAGTATCCAAGAAGAACAACTACATAGGATTATGTAGTTGTTTGTGAGTTATATTTGTTGAGAATAACAATTATGAGATATTATGAGTCACAATAATAATTTTAGAAGTAACATTTAGAAACATAGCCTTTTTTAGGAAAAGATGAGCTTAAATTTTAATTATGATTTTTCTAAATTTGCAATTAATTATGTACTTCCATTACAAGTTTTTAAATAGTTCAAATATTGTATTAATCATGATATTAAGAAAATAGTGCATTAGAAAAATAGATTATATTAAGGAAAAATGGGGACATATTTATTCGAAGGTTTGTAAAAACAATTAGTATATTTCAGGTCAGATTTATCACTAAATACATAGACAAAGTATCTAATGAGCAAAAAATATTCTACATTAATTTAACTGTAAGTCTCTTTCTTTCTATTTTTTCTTCTCTTGAGAACGATAGACTCTTTAGAATAATGAGCAGTAACCAGAAATAAATGTTTATTTGAATTTTTGCATTTTATAAGATTAGTATTATTATTAATAATGTTAAATTACATTTTCATTCTACAAAGAGATGTGTGAAGTCGCTAAAAGCCCGTTTTTATTTCATAATAAAATTTTCTAACTGAATAACTGGCTTTCTCTGATATCATAGTATATTCAGCCTTCTTAGACTTTTTTTTTTCTTTTCGTTATGTTTTTCTCTTATCTTTCTTAGCTTTTTTCTAATATTTTGTTATGGAATGTAGAAAAATTCATTATACAAAAATAAGTAACTCATAAAAATTCATAAAAAATAAGTACTTCGGCTTTGATGATTTTAATAAAAATTTTGCAAATCATTGGTTTGTACACAATTTTCCACAACATTAATAACAAAATTTAATACATATATAAAGTCTTCTTTTTTTTAAAAAAAAAGAAATTTATTATTTTTCTCAAAAACTAAACTAATTATCTGAAAAATAATTTATTCCCTGCTCCAAAAGGTAATAATTCAATTTTATTTTTATGACATTTTAACGAAAAATGTATTTATTCATTATAATGGGAAGAACTTTCAATAGTGCTGCAATTTTTATATTACTATATGAAATTATTTTTTCAATTTCGAAGGATACATTCAGAAAATTAATATATGAAATGGGTTATATGTATTGGAGCTACACAATACTATGAGATTCTCACGATATTTTTTGGCCTAATTTATTTGCCAAAATGTTTTTTCAAACTAAAGTAATCAAAAACAATATAGGACAATGCGAAGAACTTATTAAAAATATTTATCTCCAAAGAAAATTTGAGTGCAAAACCAAAATTATAAATTATTACAAATATTAAAAATGTTTCAAAAAGATTAATCAAAATATACATTTCATTTATAAAATGATATTTTGAGCTATTGCAATTCCATATGATAAAAAACACCAAAACTACCCGTTATTGCTTAAAAGGTTTATCAGTTAATTTCTAAAATAAACTTCATTAAGTATAGAGTTTTTTTTTTTTTAAATCAAGTTACATGTTGATACGTTTTTGAGAACTTAAAATGACACAAAAGACAATTTTTTTGAATTTTCATTTCGCAGCATTCTATGAAACATAATCTTCCGATTGAAGTATTATTTTTACATGCGTTCGAAATATATATATAAAAATTGGAAATATTGAAGATCAAAAATGTAAACAGTAATATTTTAGGATTTAGTCCTGCTTATTTTTTAAATTTGTTTCAGGTTATAGTTTTACCAAACCCTTTTTGTAAGGTAATTCAGCTTAATTATAATCATGACTGTAGCATTTTGTGGCTAATTTAGTGAATATAATTATCATTACAAGCGATTTATTGTTGATATTGCGCGCGTGCGTGCGTTAAATTAAAATTATGTTTACCAATAGTAATTTCATAATATACGTCCTTGTTTATCACTTATATTTCCTTACAAATAAAACAAATTATTGCTATATTTGAACGAAACAAAAAGAGAAAACGGAAATGAAATTTATTATTATATTTTTAAATTTATTACTATTATATTTTTTCACATTGTCCTTCATTTTTATTGTTAGTCAGGTGCTATTAGCGAGAGTTCCGAAAAAATTATGCTATTATCGAAAATGTTTTCTGAAATTGTAGGAAAAAGTAATTACTTTTAAGAACTTTATATACCTAATGTACTAAATAGGCTTTTAAATAATGGAAACAAACAAAATAAGTACTTTGGTTTTATAAATATAAAGGAAATCGATGTAATAAATGCAAGAAGTAACGCTTTGAAATTATCCAATTATTAACAAATATTTAATTTCTAAAATTATAAAATCAGTGCTCCCAAATTTTCATATAAAATCATTTTCTTACATATAAACGCCACGTAATAATCTACGAATACTTTTTAAATGCGTAAAAAAAGTCTGTATAAAAGCTATCAAGTATCATTAATCATGTTATTTTTTTTTTTTTTTTTTTTTTTTTTTCAAAATATTTTGTAGAATAAATGTATAAAAAAGTTCTTACGACATAAAAATTATGAATAAAAGTTTAATACTTTTGATAAATTCCGATTTAATTTATTACTTTACTTTACATTTTTCCTGAGTTAATATTAAATCATGTACTAGTAGCTGAAATACTAAATATGAAAACGATAAAAAAAATTTGCCCTGCAAATATAAAAGAAAATGTAAAAAAAATCATATCCCAGTTGTAGAAATAAGTTCCTTCCTAGCTTGCAATTTACATTTGCCTGAAACAACTGAATAATTCATTGTTAGACCTGTACGGTTTCCCGTACGTTTCCTTCTGAATAATTTAAATTCATTTAAAAAATATGTTTCTGTTTAATTGAGCACAATTTTCTTTCTCCGATTTTATGTAAACTCAAAAGGATTAAGAATAAGATTCTAATTTAATCAGATTAATTTTTGTACTTGTGTGTTTGATTATTTAATAATTCTTATGAATAGGAACATGCAGAAAAACCCCTCAAGCATAAAAATAACTGTATGATCCTTAAAATGTATGCAAAAACATTTGTTACTTGAAATTAGTTTTAATGAGGAATTAAGTGAATTTTTATGTGGTTCATTTTGGTTTTTGCTTCGCAGTTGTTGATTTTTTATGAAATTTATTCAACGAAACTTAAAAGAAACTAATCAAGCATGAAAATAGAGCAACTTCTTTCTAAATTATTCAAATAAATTTCTATTTAAAATGTCTTGTAAAGGGTTTTTTTTATCAACTTTTAGAATCATTTTATAAGGAAAATTGTCTTTATTAAAGCCTTCTTTTTGTAGTTATTTATGTCATAAATACAAAAAAATTGGATCATTTACTGAAAAAGGTATCGATGCATAAAGATATAGATAAAATATATTTAAAAGATAATCATTTTAAAAAAATTGAAAAGCAAATTTTTTTTTAAAAAAAAAATAGAAATTAATTTGTGATTAATATCTATTTTGATTAATATCCGATTAAAATAAGAAACAGATTGCATGCATAATTTTTGCAGCAGATTGCATAATAAGCAGAATACCCCTGCTAAACATAATTTTTGGTCAAAACATTGATTTTCTACTTGTGTCTCACATTAAAGATCGATCTTTTATCTTTAAAAATCGGTTTGAAATTTGTTGCTATCTTATTTAAAAGTTGAGTTAGAGCTATATTAATAATACTTGAACATGAATTTCTCTGACCACAAAAGCTCTAAATACGACATTTTTCATCAGCGCAAAACGCAACATCTCAAATTCTTGAGCATCAAAAAACTAAACAAATAATATATATATGTTTTTCAAATACATTTATATACAATAAATAATTCTTGATATTTTATATTGAGTAGAAGTGTTTGTATGTTGCAAAAAAGTAGAAATTACAATGACATTTAAAAACAAAATGTCAGTGTTCAAAACTAATTCTACCATAGTTTCCTACGTCAGAGCTACATTATTAAAAGTTTAAGAACATAATTTATTAAAACTCCACTTTATAATTCTATGAATATCCTAGGTGATACTAACTGTTCTGCTGGATACTTTACTCGTGAGGAAGTATCAGATGGTTTAGATAATAATTAAAATCAAACTTCAGTATCAGAAGAGGGTGATGTGTTATATTATATTCGACCAGAATTAAGTAATGTAGATATGTCACCTAATCCATTGTCGAACCGAAAAGGTTATAAAATTGATCGTGATTTAGAAGTTAAAGAAACTGTGTCACATATCTTTTCAACAGAATCAGATATTCTACGAAATGAATATCACTTACAAAATGGAAATGAGAAAGACACAGACATACGTGCCGATGTTGTGTTTCATAAAGAAAATATGCCTTTCTTAGTTCAGAAATTACAGTCAAGTATTTCTATAAATAATCCAATAAATTATGAAGAAGATCTTAATTGTGAAGAAAATGATGTAACTGACTTCTTAAAAGATGCAGAACATCAGATTCATACGCACTGTTTGATGGACAAAAAAGAAAAACATGAATTAACTGCAAATGAGGAAGATGAAGGAAATGGAATCTATTTCGATTCAGAGAGAAAATTGTTAGATTATTTGAATAAAACAAATGACTGAAATAGATTGACAGACAGCGAAAAGTCATTAAGGGGACTTAATACCTTACGAAATCAAAAGTAGAACATTTTGACAAGCTTTTTTCGATTCTTCATAAAACAGCAATTTTTGCTCATTTCAGTATGAAACTTTGCCAGTTTGTGTAATAAAGTGCATAGTTTAAAATAGTGGGACAAGTTTTGCTATTAAATTAATATATTTTCTTATACAACGTGAAATATGTGTACAAAAATTGGAAAAATAAATTAGCTTACCTTACGTTACCCACAAGATAACTTTTGAAAGATGTACAGTAGAACCATAATTCTTATACCAAATTAAAGCTAATTAATAACCTTATTCTGTAAACTTCAAATTTTAAATTTACCTTACATTAAAAAATTGAAAAATTAAAAAAGTTATCAAGTTTGCATTTAGTAACTTTTTTTTCATGTATCATGTTATAAAATAAAATCTAATTAACAAAATGGAGGTTCACAGAATAAAGATTTACAAATACAACACTCATGTAAAATTTTAAGGCTCTGCATGCAAAACATTGTTTTTAATCCTGTGGGAAAGTGTGAAAATAGCAAACTGAGAAAATGAGGTTTGTTTACATTGCATTACGTAGAACAAGCCACTTAAGACATTTACACTTTTTGTTGCACAGGGCGTAATAATTGTCGGATTTTGACGCGGTGTGCTTTAAAATGCTCCTAACATTCAGTACTATTTTTTAAAATCAAATGTGAAAAATCGAATTTTTGAAGGTGCAAAGGTACTAAGTCCCCTTAAATATTCCTTATAATTCAGAGTTGCATGAGAGTAAAATAGTTTTAGTTAATGGGGAGGGTTCAATTATAATTAATAAAAATGGTAATAACTAAATAACTCAGTATTTTCAACATTCAAAGAAAGATTTTGAAACCCCATTTAATTTATATTATTACCTAATTTTTGTGTTTATAAACCCAACCTTTTAGTAAAAGCTTTATTTCTAAATTTACTATTTTTAAGACTTCAGATAATGCTATTTCAATGGATAGTGAAACTAAGTAGGTAAAATTACTAATGAAAATTTTCATAAGTGTGAAGATTCTTTTACGAGTATTGAATCAGACAGTAAATTATCAAAAGGTAATATGTTGTTTATTATCTCAGTGATGATGATGGAATTTCAAGTACAGCTGAGAGTGTTGACAGTTCTTTGGCATTAAATAACTTTTTTAAATCTCTGAAAATAATAAAATAGTACTGATTTGAAGAATACAAAAAAAAAAAAAAAAAAAAAAAAAAAAAAACTTTTAAATTAATATTAATGATCCATAACTGAAAGTCATGGTATGAAAATGCTAATGTACTTAGTCGAAATGTTACATAATTAAAAGTTAAGAGAGCAGGGGTCTGTAAGATGAATTCTGGTGTATTTTGTATGAGTGTGATATGAAGTTGTTAATAAATGATTTTGGATTTAAAATGGATGCCTCGAAATATATTTGCCTCTACGTCACACTAGTTACTCATCATGCAAACCATTTTCAATGCTATTGTTTCTTGGAATTTCTAAAGACTTATTGAATGCTTATCATAAAAATATTACAACAACAATTTTAAATTAAAAAATAATACATTTACATTCAAAAATTGAACATTAATTTAATTAAATACTCTGGTCTAGATATAAAAAAAAGTTGCACTAACTAAAAATAATGAAACATAATTATGGTTAACAAAGTTGTTACGACTTACTCTAATAATTTTCTAGAGCTTATTTGCTTTAACAGCCCGTTTAGAATGCCTGCCGGGCTTCGAAAACATTTTACTGTACAGTACATCGTATGCATATAGTTACAATACTGGAAAAAATTATAAGAAATCTATCTATTTATAAACGAAATAACACTGACTGACTCATCACGAGATCTCTAAGACTATCCCACCAATTGACTTGAAACTTAGCACAGTTACTCATTTTGCGATGTAGACGCTCACTAAGAACGGATTTTACGGAAGTCTTATCTAAAATGTAATTTTCATCCATTAATGTACTCTTATCCATCGATTATGTTATTTTTGATGACTTTATCGCCAAAAATGATATGACCGACGCCAAACGGAATACATTTTTTATATGTATACTGTGTATTGTCACCAATTAAGTTTACGTGGTGAGATCTGCGTGTGCGAAATGAAAAAGTACAAAATAATTTAATATTGAAGCTCTGCAGGAGGATTGGAAAGATTTTGGCGAAGGGCCTCTTTATGTGAAATTTCGTGCATGTCGAAAATAGGAAACGTACAGATTTAGCGATGGAAATAAATAAGTGTGGAACCCCACAGTTAGTGAAAATATAGTTTAGCCCCAAAACATAGCGGAATTTTTAAAAATACTAAAATGGCCTCTTCTTAAGGAGTAGCGCACACGCAATACAATATATATATATATATATATATATATATATATATATATATATATATAAGCGAAATACCACTGAGAAGTTCTGGATAACCATTATTACAGAGAATCAATTTCTTAAAATTTTAAATTTAGATTATCATTATCATTTAGAAATTCAAAATTTCTTGATATTTTACGTATAGGTTCCAAAATTTAATAGAATCGTCTTCCCAGCAAAGTGGGCTGGTATCAGCTAATCCGCCATAAAAGAAGAAACACTATGTTATAATGAAACGTTGTAATTACCATAAGCACTGTTCTGAAACGCAAACAATGTTATGACTTGACTTTCCAGTTAAGGTTAAGAGATTACCAAATCTAATCGAAAAAATTCAAAAGCAAACTTCTCTATTGGTGCTGAATTATATAATGTCTCGAACCTTCAAAACTTGGAATAAAAAACACTTGCAATACAATGCATTGTTACAGATTGTAATCGAGACATTTTTAAGATGTGAATAATATGTTTGCTATGCATAAAGCAGATTTAAAAAAAAAAAAAAAAAAACATTAAAAATTCGTTAATTTTTACGTTTTAATAATACGGGCTACAATACCTGTAAATTTATGTGTACTTTTTTTACATAGGAATTATTGTATAATTTGTTCTCAATCACGTAGGTAGAGGGCACAGTGTTCATTTTTTCAAAGTTGAAACCAATAAAGTGTTAAATATGTAATAACGATTTACAATATATATATATATATGTAATGATTTAAAAGTTTGTCCAAGAAATAATAAGTATCTCTTTTGGGGAAAAAATCATTAACGAACAATTTAGAAATAAAGAAACATTAAAAGGTTTCCTTAAACTACTCTTCTATAAAATGTCAAATATAGATATATATCCGGGAAAAGAAATTATATCTGGTGAAAAAATTAACCCTGCTCACCACGTTTTAGTTCATAATGTTAAAATATATGTTTATTTACTCAGTATATGTTTTACATCGTTATAACTAAATATGTTTATTTACATTTTTTCGAGTAACAGTTTTAATTTAAAGAAATTTTTTTTTCCTATTTGTTTCTTAATTTATTAACTGTTAATCTTGTTTTTAACTTGATTTTTTTTTCTGCAGTGCGTGAAATATGTTGAAGAAATTAATAAAGTGTGTCTGAGCCGAAATATGTATCAAAAAAAGTAGGTCTAACTGAAAAATTCAACAAATAAAAAAATGAAGTGACATAGAAGTTATAACTCAATTGAAAACTTTAGAAAATTTTCTCCATGAGGGTAAGCTATAAATGTATTTTCAGCGTATTCAAAATTGTGATTCAATCATTTAATTCACGATCACTGCAATGTAAATAATCTAAGTATCTCTAAAATAGTAATGGTATTTATAAATTAATATAAGAGCGAGGAATTGTAAGATTACGTGTCTTAGAATTTCTTATAATTTTTTTCAATGGATATGCACATATTACGTTATTAAACAGGGTAGTGAGAGATTTTTCATGGGGAGGGGGAGGGACATATCTTAAAATTAATTTCGAATTCAATTGCTTATTTTTCAGACGAAAATAGTTTTTATGTAGAATGTGGGATTCCAAGTATTAAATTTTTCTGAAAAAAAAAATCATTATAAAAATGGTTCATTTGTAAAATCTCACTATACTGCAATCCAGATTGGGGAGGGGTCGTGGTTATTATCTCCATAACCAAGTTGGTGCTATGCCATTGCATTATTCACACCTATTTGAAACTAAACTAAGATATGCTTTTCAATATCAAGCGAAGCCATTTTTCGCAATTTGTCATTTTTTCAAAAAACTCAGTTATTCCCGCAAATAAATATATGGAACCGATTAGCAAACACAACGCTTCAAATGTTATATAACATTATTGAAAATTATTTTTGTGCTAATGTGATTTGCCATTGCCTTTCGGTATCGATAGATTCCAATATATAACTTACGGCATAACATCTTCCAAGGATGTTATAGACATAACATACCTCACAATTAAAGAAGCCGGATCCGTCTAAAGAAAATCGATTGGAGCTTCGATACTACCGAAATTGCACTCTTGGGTCCTTAATTTTTCATTAACGCCATTTCCACTGCCTGTATATGCATGTTTCTACAGAAAGGTAATTCTTTTTAATAACTCATTTGGGATTTTATTGATTGCTCCGAATATATCGTACGATCTCTTTCAATCCATTTCAATTTGTAAAGCATCCAATATATTGAAAAATTTCTTTTAGAACCCATTTCAGAGATTATTTTAAACATATGTTAAATTTCCCACCATTCATGGAAAGGAAAAAAATTAGTTTATTATGTCCATTGATATACATGTGAAAATTCGTTTACGCAGGGTTACTTCTATTCAGTTATTGTAATTTTATGCTCAAAAAGATAGTCGTTTTCAATTAGAAAAATAGTTTCCTTAGTAAAAAATATTACGTTTGAAAAATGTTTGTTTTATAATAGATTTCTTTTAATCCTATTTAATCATATTATAATTACTGAATTTAAGCATATTAAATATTTTATATTTTGAAATGTAAATTGTTAAATGAAATTATTTGTTGAGAAATTTCAATATTTGGGATAATTGTAAGGGAATATGAATTGTTATTTGGCGTTTCTCAAAGGTTTTAGGATAACTCCAAAAGCTATAAATTCATAGGATAGGTCATTGTAAATTGGAATAAAGTACGCTAAGTGTTTAATTGTATAATGTTATGAAGACTTTCAGAACCTATTATTATTCAACTTCGATAAAGATAATAGAATTTAGCGATTTTGCCTTTGTTTGGCTTCCTATAATTAGAAATTTGTATTTATGAAAAATGTTATATTTTTGGCACACACAATTTAATTTTTTTCCAAAAGTACTTCACCTTCAAAGTACATTTTAATCAAGTATTTAATAAGCATAGGACACGGAAACAAATTTTATTAATAGCATAGAAAATGATTAAAAGTATGCAAAATATCACAAATCTAATGTAATATAGAAAGTTTAGTAGAAAATATTTTTAACTGTATTAGTAAAGCAGTTTTTTGCAGTAAAGCAGTTTGTTTCATTTAAAATATTAATGAAATAAATTTTTAAAATGTATTGAAATTGTATTGCTTAAGCATTTTAATTTAGTTACATTTTAATATCAATATAAAAAATTCGAAAAGAAAACCAATGTTTTTAAAAACAATGTTTTTATATAATGATAAATTATATTAATTATTATACACTAAATTCAAAACAAACACGTGATAAACACATACAAAAATTAATTATAATTTCAATTTAATCAATCATTTATTGAATATTTTTTACTGAAAAATTTTACCGCACATACAAGCCTTTCCTTCTTAGTTTCCAAATATTTTTGGATTACCAGATCTAACCGCGTGGTGGTGAGGTGAGGCTAATTTGAGTATGATTGGCTAAGTGTAGATAAATCTACATGTATTACACGTCATACTCTTCTAGACCCAAAAACGTGGACAAAACACAAACGAACTTTACTAAAAAATTACGATTGGAACAAATAAAATTTATGCATCTAATAATTTTTACTAATTCATGATTTAGAGTCGACATGCCAATCATTTAAATTTTACTTTCTTAATACTTCTGAAATGCTGTACATCAAATTCTAGAAAAAATAATTTTTAACTTTAAAATTTACTTAAAAAGACACATTTATGAACGTATTAAAAAATTCGTAATATAAAATCAAAACAGGCATTTGAAAGTTTGTAAGTCATTCTATTAAAACTGGAAACCAGAATTCAGTAAAAATTACTGTGATATGACATGGTGCCAAATATTGGAAACATTCTTTCTTGCGAATGATTACTGACTAAAAGTCAGCAACCCTTACTATCTCGGAGATAGTAAAGCGGAGATAGTATCTCCCCTTTGTGAGTAGAAAAGTTTTATGATACCTCATGCGGCGTACGGGGATATTGCATTGTTAGGCAAGTAAGAACGATTCCCAAAGTTTCAAAGTTCTATCTTGATAAGAAGTAGGTTAAAGTAACGATCGAAAATTTGATGACACACACACTCACACACACACACCAAGTGAAATTCAGAAAAACGTTTTAAAAAGGAAATGCTCTTTCAATGAATTAAAACTTTTAATTGCATTTTATAAAAGGTAAAAAAAATAAATTTTGATGTTTGTTGAAGGACGAGTGACATAATTAAAGGGACTCCTATGAAATCGTCAATTCAACAGAATTCCTTATTCATTGATAGTTTTATCTAAGGATTAGTATTAATTTATTTATGTTGTCCAGTTGTCAAGGCATATAGGATCTGAATCAAATCAAATATTTTCTGCTTTGTTTACGATAGCTGTTATTGTAATATTTTAAAATGATTTGATAATTGTCATCAAGATTCCCACATCATTATATTTTATGTATCTGTACACACATTATAAAATGTAATTAAATTCAGATAGAAAATAGCTTTTTTCAGAAATAACTAAAAAAGACTTCCATAGTCACTGTATGCTAAATGCAGTCTTATAGTTCAAAAAAAATTATTTCTAATGCAGTTCCATTATTTTGAACAGTTATTAGCACATTTAATAAAAATTATTTTCACATTCTCTTGTTATGTATTATCACATATTCAATTTTTAAAAACAAACGATTTAATATTAATGTGATACTTTTTAAAGATATTATCTGTTCAACTCTTAAAGGCAAACGATTTAATCTAAGGTGATACTTTTTTTAAAATATTATCTATTGAACATTTAAAAGCAAACGATTTAAACTTAAAGTGATACTTTTTTCAATATTCTTCATTAAGATATATTTTTTTGGCAAAACCAGGTCATAGTTTTGATTACTGGCAACTTAAGTAATTTACTGGCAACTGATGTGAAAAAGAGAACTGAGTTTGGTTCCAAGATGTAAAGACGAACGTTGAAAAATGGTGCTTGTGTAAAATTGTGTATCTAATTTGTGTTTGAAAAGATGTGCTCAAATAAACGTGATGTCTTGAAAACAAGTCATTTTTATTAATAGTCTGCAATACAGAATAGTATGTATTGTTTTTATTTTGACAAATCTTACTTTGTTCCATTTTACGAATTTTCCTTATTGAATTTTAAAAAAGAGATATATATTTTGTCATAATTCTAAAATTTTGAGGGGACTTTTTTCGATTTTCAAATTGTGAAGATTAAAAATTTACAAGTACATAAATTTATTGAATACATGAATAAATTCAAAACTGTATCAAAGTTAACAATGAATATAAAATATATTTTTCAGTGATTTTATATACATTCCTTTCAGGTATTTTGTATTAACTGTATTCTAATTACTTGAGTATATTTAGTGTCATAATAATTTATTTGGTAATTATTTCTCGAATTTAATAAAATAATAATTCTTTTCTCTCTCTTTCTTTCTTCATAAATATAAATATAAACTATACTTAAAAATATAAATATAGTTTTTCTTTGAGATTTGTTGTATTAAAAAGTATTATACTTACTAGAACTTAGTAAAATTTTGAAATATAAAGATGATCTATGGCTTAAAGTTTTATAGAATTAAGATTTTACGAGTTTCGCAACTCCATTTAAATTTTTAAAGTTTATTAACAGTAAATTTGCTTAATAATAACCACATTTTAAGGCATTATTTATTGTATCAATCTTAGATAGTACATTTTAACTATAAACAATCTCTATCTGAAGATATATGAAATAATAATAACTCTTTATTATCCATATAAATATTTTATGACTTTTCAGTTGTTTCAATACCTAATGCAGAAATATTGAAAACTCCATAAAACCAGTGCATCAAATTTTTCAGTAAAATAATGTAAATTACATACCCGTAAGTTCAATTTAACAATACATTTCTTGATATTAAACTCCCAGAATTCACATCCGTGTAATTTGTAAATTCTTTGCGTTTAACTTTTTGTAAGTCGTAAAAATTCACAACTAGTACATAATTACAAACAACTTTCTAGAAGTCTAGACGCTAACATTTCCCAAAGGTAGCACACTTTAATAGGGAAACAGCACTTCCTCACAATGCAGTTCAACAAATTTCAAGAAATAAACATTTATTCACTAAATGAATGATTACGTTGTAGAAGACAGAATTGTTTCCAAATCGGAATGTCCTCATCATCATTCCATGAATCTCTTTTCGGGATTTGGTAAGAGCTTAGTGTAACGAATCTCAGCTACGAAATGAGTCGATAATACGTGTCTCTCGAGGCTGGGGAAGTTACGACTTTATTTAGAAAGCTAAGTATTAGCATTTCAAAAGAGAAAATAGGAGACTAAATTTTATTTCCATGCCCCGACAACAAAAGTTAGCTATAGTAGTATTAATTATTTTTATTAGGACTTCTTATTTTTAAATAATTTTTCTACTTTATTTGGTAGTTTATTTAAGTTATTTAAAGAATTAACTTATAGATTATAGTTATTTCGTAAGTTATTTTCCTATCATTACAGTTTTTACAAATATTCCATTTGACAAATGAAAACTTTTCTTTTAACTATGCATTTTATATTAAATCACCAAAGTTGTAGTTTTTTAACTGAAATTTCTTATCAAACACCAACCACTGAAAAATATTTTTTGTATTTCCTTGCCTAGAGATTCTAAACACATTATAAAGCTCTGATTTTCTTTATTTAAATCATGTGATGACACAATTAAAACTTTATTTTTCAAATTACATTATTAAAAAAATGAACTGTACTTCACATAAACCATTTACAGTTGAAATTTTTAATTTCGGTCATTTGGTATCAAATGCTTCAAAAGAATTTACCGACTTTTCAAGTGACTAAGATTTTAAAAATTTGTTTGTCAGAAACATTATATAGAAAATTTTTGGTAAGGGATAATATAGCAAAATTTTCAACACATTCTAGTGAAGACCGAAAACATACTTCAAATATTTTCTACTATATATTTACGTTAAAATGCATATTTTTTACTAACAATTTAAATCTAAACAAAGTATGCATTTTAAAATGTTGATCATGTTATGTTATACGGAAAAATATCAATATAGATTACAGTATTATTTTGATTCATTATTAAAATTTAACTATGTTAAAATATTTTAAGCACTAAGTACATAAGCACTCAAAAGCGTAAAGGAATAAAAGTTTGATAATTCTATTTATTAACAATAAATTATATTCAATTGTATACCAATGAATTGTTTTGAAATAAATTTCATAATTAATTATCGGCACACAGTTTAATTTCTTCATTGCGGGTTGTACTGAAAATGACTCGGGAATCTTTATACTACCAAAAGTATTCCAATTAACTGAAAAGTAAATAATGAGACATATCTAAAATAAAATTTCTTTATTTTCTTAGAAGAATGCTAAATGCTTAAGATATTTTAAAATAGAAGTTCAGAAAACAATTAATGTATAAATAATTAATTTAATTGACGATTCAGAAAACAATTTCAAACTTTCGGATCACAATTAATGTAAAATTAATTAAATTCATTGTCCTATTTTCCTATTATTCAGCTAATTAAGATCTAATTTGTCATTACAAAGTATTAGTAAAAATTAAGATAATACAGAATAAAGAAGGCAAGCGATATTTTTTATTATATATTTACCATTTACTACCATCTCTAATAATTTAATGATTTCTTACAAACCATAATAATATTTTTATTAAATATGTCTAAACTAATAAACATTTCGGAGTGAGGTATCGTTGGGGTGAAATGTACAGTCCCATTTTTATTGCGTACAGAGTAATCGTTATAGAGTTTTTAAACCTACTTACATTTGGAATGTTCTATTAAATTGAATGGGTTAATTAAGGAAACTAAAACTTTTCTTTTGTTTGTTCTTGAACTTTAAAATTTTATTGTGAGTAAAATGATCTATTGTTTTTTATGGATATTTTTTATGCACGAGAAAAATATTTTAGAAAAAAAAAAGTTATATTTTGAATTATTAAAACTATAGTGAAAGCATTATTCCAAAGATTTCAATTTATGTACTCATACTTTTTATCAAAATGAAAATTTATCACTGTTAAAATTTAATCATTTCTTGTTAACTCACCAAACTTATTTATTAAATGTAAATTGAAATTTGTTAATTAATATAAAAAAAATCCATTATCTCACTAATGATAGTTCATTTAGCCCGATTAAAGAAAGTTTTTATTTTTCTTAAAATGAATTCTTTATTTTTAACATTACTATTCCTAACTTAACTAACATTACTATTATTTTTAACATTAAAATTTTGAATACAATAGTATTGGTTAGCTATTTCAGGTTATTCAAATGAATTATATAAGAATCTTTATGGAAAAATGTATTATTTTACTTGTTACGTATTATTTTAAGCTATATTACATTTCAATGTCAATTTATAACTATAATGCATTCCTATCTCACAAGATATAAAATCAAAAGTAAACTATACATTTCTGTTTTAGATATAGAGTCATATAAGGTAACAGCAATCAATAACAAAAAGTATACAATTGAAGTATGGTATAGTTTCTGAAATATAATTAATAAAATTAGTTATTAAAATATAAGTAGTTATAAGTGATATATTTAGAAATTATATGGAAAACAAATATTAATATCTATAGCATTTATAATAATTAAAAAAAGCATTTACAAATGAGATATTTTAATATTCCTTATGTTATAAATAGAATTTAACATACTTGTATGTAATTTAACATTTAAACAGAAACTAATAACTGGACTTTTTTTCTCACTCCGTTTGTAAATATAATCAGAATAATAGATAAAAATATAAAGAAAGTAACAAAAACAAAAAAACAAGTAAAGAAGCAAAATTAAATTTAAAGAAAAAAATATTGTTAAAGAAATCAACAAACAAACAAAAAACAACAACAAAAAACAAAAAAACAAGTAAAAACAAAAAAGTAACAAAAACAAAAAAACAAGTAAAGAAGCAAAATTAAATTTAAAGAAAAAAATATTGTTAAAGAAATCAAACTATTAAATATTTTATAAAAAATAAGGGAAAAAAAGCAACAGAAAGGAAGCATAGGTTATTTTTGTATGCCTAAAAAGAGTAAATAAGAGAAATAGATAAAGCTTACAAAACAAAACAAAGTACTACAAAATTTATCAATCGTAAATGATGACCAATAGATGAAGCTATATTCAAGAAATAGTATCAGTCAAATCTTCAAATATAAAGATAATTACAAAAGATAAACCAAAAAGAAAAGGGTGTATAAATTTTTAAATTCTGAGTCTGAATTAAGGTAGATTTGTTGCAGTTTAAAGAATATTTTATCAATACCAAACCTCCCCAAATAGAAAGAAAGTGTTATAAGCAAGAATAGTGATACTAAAATTTCCAAATAATAATATATAAAAATATGAAATTGAAAGAATAATATCTAAGAAAAGAAATAACTACAAAAATATTTCTTGAAGAAAATAAAAAGATTATTTTTAGAGAAAATTCAAAATATTTTAAAATGATAACAAAAATTTACATGATATACCCAACAGATCTGAAGATATACCCGAATTTCCCCCTCAACTCTATACTTAACCTGTACCGGTTGTATATAGCAATGCCTCCCATAAGAGAGGATCTTGTACTAAACCTATATATCGGAAGTAATCAGTAATGTCCTCTATCGGAGAGAAACATTACTTTTGCAATACAATTACAGAAAAGTCTTCAAAACTAAATGATATTGATTTTTTTTAAAAAATATCTTAAACAATTTTAAAGAATGGAAATTACTAAAGTTTGTAACATTATTGTTCTTAAAATTAATCTTACAGAATATCAAGCATAACATGCTTGCATGCAAATTTCTTGAAAATTATCGAAGTTAATAGAAATGCATTTTATTCACTAGTCTGAAATTACGAAGTTATGACTAGAAATTATGTTTCTAAATATTCTCATGCTTAATGAGACATCCATAACCTAATCTTGAAATTTAAAGCAAATAAACATCTCGCCTCATATATATTACTCAAACATTTATTATCTTATATTTTTTAAACTGATGTAAAAATCATTTATACTAATTTAAATTTGATACAAATTTAAATAACTAGATAGAAGGATAAATAATGTTTAATATATTTATGTTTATTGTTTTGATAGAATACAATATTATCAATAAACCTAAACATGTCAAAATTATTACACTTGTTTAATTGTTTCATAAAAGTTAAATAAATGGCGTTGTGGGATCAATGTAAAATCATAGCACGCAGCAAAAGAAATATACTTAAATGTACTTTCAACTCATAGTCATAAAGGTGCTCAGTCATAGAACAATTAAGCATAATCTCGAAAATAAGTGTATAAAATTGCGAAAAATATCAATATTTAAATTTTATGATTATCTTTAGGAATACTTACAATTCAAACATTTCAAAAATTCTATTCGCAAAAATGAATATCTCTCCAGTGTTTATAAATTTTGGTAATTGTAGATTTTTTAAGGACATCGCTGCAATGTTATAAAATGATTTATGTTTTCGATGGATCTATATGTATATAGACAATTAATTTATTGGTAGAACATGAAGAGAAGAAAGGAATGTATTGATAAATACTTATTTGACAAATTACTTAAATATTCAACCTATGAGAAACTCTGAAATTCTTCTCACCTTACGTATCCTAAATTATGCTTTTCGAAAACAAACTAGATATTTAGATTACTTATGGATAAAATGAGAAAGCGGCAGCAATGTATTAAGTTCGATTCTTTTGAAAATAATTTCCTCAGATTTGATATTAGAATTTACTAAAACATAAAGCAACACTGTAACTTATAATTTAAATGATCTTCTGCAGTTATTTTACAAGCAACTGAGGTCACAAGAAAGGGAAAATGTGCACAAAAATCCTGAAAGAATATGTGTGAGCAATTCAAATTTCAACTGAATTAAACGACAAATTAAAGAGCCTTCAAAGCACTTAACCAGCCACAAGCCTCTCACAAAGTTTCTCTTTTCTCAAAAAGTGAATTTATTGCTCCCAAATATTTTAAGCCCATTATACTCACATCTGTAGAGTTTTGAACTAGCCCTAATGGCATTTTTCGTATTTTTTAAAGACATTTTCAATATAGAAGTGAACTTCATTTTTACTGAAGTGTTACAGATAAAAGAAAATTGTTAAAGAAAAGAAAAGAGATATTTTATTTCATTAGAGAGAAAATATAGAATTGTTGAATATTATAGTAAACAAGTGTTCTCCATTCGTACAAGAAAATGCAGTACACTTTATTATGTTACTAAAGCGAAAGTATCCAAATTGATGGAAATTAATTTGCAATCATAAATAACTGGATCCAATTATTTAATAAGTAGAAAAAATAAAGTTATTGAAACTACAATGTTTGAAATGGTAGGTGTAAATCATCACAAGTTGCTCGTTGAAATTTAATAATGGTGCTCAGGAAACATACATCAAAAAGTGCAACTATTATGCTCTTTCTTTGACTCATGTGGGAAATGATGAGTTGCAGATTTTATCTTTCGAATCTTTGGTGCAAGACATCATTTATGCATTAGATATGAAGTCATAACAATGTTTATAATGGACAGAAACTAGAATTCTTAGAATTCTTCTACAATAACTGAAAATTCTTCTTATATTGAAAACAACAAAAATGGATTGAGGCAAAAATAATCACTTGAAAATTGGATTCTAATTAATTATAGAACTCTTGATTATCACTTTAATCTTCTAAACCAATGTCGTGTGTAATTCTAAGGCTTTACACTATCTTCATCAGGAAGAGTTTACGAATGCCTTATTTGTGATAAATAAGTCTTTTTTTTAAATCCACATTTTATTTTTAATTTACACACACGGGATATAGAATGCAACAGATTTTATTTAATTTAAAGTGATGATATGTGAGTGATCAAGATCTTTGCACCTATTTGGACAAGAAAATCATGATGTATCGATTGGTTTCTTATTGGTGGATTCCAGAAGTGTGAAACCAAAAAAGAAGAAAAGTAAATTTAAGTGTGAAGAATTGTTGTAAAGGTTGAAGCGCTCATGAATTTCTGCGGGATAACGGAAACTTCCGCCAAACTCAAGAATAGTCTCTATAAAATGTTAGAACTCATGTTATGCGACTGAAATTCATGAGAGATTAAGTGGACAAGGACCTGGACTTGCCTCCGTGACACCAGAAATTCAACAATAAATTACCGCAAAGGAACAGTTTTTCTCTACATCCACAACAGTAATGCTAATTTACATAAGTCAGGGTTCTTGTATAATGTGAAGTTCCTAAATCAAACAACATAATGAAATGGAAAAAAATGTAAGTTGAACAGGAAAACATGTGATAATCCGTTACAAAGGGTCATTAAGTTTAATATTCATTAGAAAAAAAATCAATCATTATATATTTATTATTTTAAAAATTTACAGTAATTTAAATAAAGTTAAGGAGCTTTCATTTTCAATGAATAAATATATTAATCGGAGTGTTAAGAAAATGGCTGCGTAAAAATACAAATAGATAGACATTTTTTATTTGTAATTGTTTTTTGTTTCCTGTTTTTACTATTTTCTTAAAAAACTAATGTTATTTACCTAAAATATTAATTTGTTATTCTAAGCAGCCTTATTTAAATATTTGATTAAGTTTTGTAGGTACTCTTTTTTTATAAATTATTTTAACACCATTTAAATCTAAAGAAAAATTAAACACCTGTTCTCAAACTTTAACAACAATTTGTGATAAATCCAAAGCGAAAAAATAGCTTAGTATAGTTAGAAAAAAAATTAAGTATATTTCTATGACAACAAAAATTCAGTTTTTCTTTTCCTTATGTTTTGGAATCCACACCCTTGAGTTCATTTTTAAAACAAAGTTAAAAAATAGGACTACATTGTTTCATATCATTCAGAAAACTTCCTCGTATTATTTCTTTAAAACCAAAAAGAGAAAACTTTCTCCCTATAGACATGTTAAAGCTCATGCAACGTATAAAATAAGTCTGGAAACTTTTGAATTTTTCTCTGAAAAAGGAATAACATAATACGGCTCACAAAAAATTTTATGATACTTTTCATCTTCGTGCATTTTATTTACTTCTCTTACGTTTTCGTGGCATAAAGTCAGTTCGTAAAAAAGTTCTACTTCCGTGTTAAGCTGCAGTATTCTTTTACGCATCGTAAAAATTCTTTAATGTCCTTAGGAGGTTAAGAAAACGTGTAATAAAGTCATGAATACCTGCTTTTACAAATATTCTTTTCTGTAAGCGAAAGGACAGCAAAAGTGTAATTTATTTAAATTATGGATTCATAACTGCTTTAAAATGTCTATCTTGATACAGTACAAACAAGAGAATGTCTAGAAAACCACGCTTTATTTTATAAATAAAACATTAAACAGAGTAATAATGTTTTATTTTATATAAAAGTATTTTACATAAAAAATATATATTTTTTGCTTGCTACATTAAGTAAAAGAAAGCAGTTTAAAATATATTTTTGTTTTTTAAATTTTCTTAAGTTATTTATTACTTTTTTGCTTCATTATACGTGAAACCTCCTCTGATTGTTATCTTTTTTTTTTCCATTATGAATCTTAACTAGAAATAGTAACAGATAGTAGCATGTTGCTAGACAGAGTATAATAATAAAACTAACCATTTATTGTTTTCTCTTTCTTCAATATAAAACTCATTAGTTAGTCAAGCTTTCTATGCAGTTACACTCTATAAACTTAATAGGATAATAATTTAAATCTACTTTTACTAATTCACTCGGACTCCAGTGAATAGAATAAATGGAGATATCTCTGAGCTTGAATTATTAAATTATTATTTGTCTTGTAAATAAACAAAATCTTTAAGGCTCCCGTCTACCCGCCATTTTGATTTCGTGGACGTAATGTTAATCCTATGGAATTTTGACTTTAATTCTCACATCTTTATTATTTGATCTATTTGAATGCAATAAAGTGCATTTGAAAGAGCAAAAAATAATCAATGCTTCTGTGGAATTACTTTTTTCCTAAAATTTTTAAGAATATTTTTATTCTTATTTTAATTATTCGTTTTTGAGTTTTCATGTCTTTAAAGAATATTTTCAAATATTTTTTAAAAATCGGAGGAAAAAAGTAATTCCACAGAAGCATTTATTATTTTTTGCTCTTTCACATGCACTTTATTGCATTCAAATAGATCAAATAATAAAGATGGGAGAATTCAAGTCAAAATTCCATAGGATTAACATTAAGCTGATGAAATCAAAATGGCGAGTAGACGGGAGCCTTTATAAAAAAACTCAATAATTGTAAGTTACTGATTAAACATTGAAAAATATATCTAAGAATTTTCCCTTTGAGATTTCTTACCGAATTTCTTAGTAAACTCGACGCACAACGAAGCCATTAAACCAAACATGAATTTTAACTATTTTCAAACTTTTATGTTACAGGAAATTTTGTACATTCGAGAAAGTTGATACAAAAATATCTAAATGTTTCTTCACGCATGTCAATTTACAAAAATTTTTAACTTCAAATTTATTTTGGGTAGGAAATATGTAAATTTCTTATATATAAATTATTAATTATATAAATTTATGTTATATTTGTATTAAATTTAATCACCGTATTTGAAATATTATTGCGTATTTATAAGAAATATTTGTTAACAAATGAAAATTAAATTTTTTTTCAAAAAAATAACAATTTATTTATATATTTGCAAGTTTCAATGGGTAAAAGCTGAATATTATTTTTAAAGTTCCTAAGGAATCTCAGGACCCTTAAATCTCAATATTTTGATTTTTTTGAAAGAAGAAGATATACATATATATATATATATATATATATATATATGTTAGAATCCATTTTTTCTAATCATTTTAGTGTCAAAGGTTTAAAGTGGCAACTGAAACTTCCAGACTTCTAGAGAAAGAGCTAAAGCTTGTTTAACTTCAGAACACTAGTGTCGTAAATCTTACGTGTGGTCTTCCATTATTGGTTCTTTTCTGGCCTTTCCCTTCCCACCCACTTCCGCGTCATTTGTGTCGGTACAACCGCGTTTAAACTCGGCAAACCACCGACAAATCGTTGCTTTTGATGGACAAGAGTCCGGGTAACATTTTTCAATCCATTGTTTCGCTTGCACGGTGTTTTTCCCCATTAAAAAACAATGTTTTATCAGAACACGAAACTCGGTTTTTTCCATTTTTTAAACAAACTACAAAACGACTTTACTCCAACCTCGATAACTCAGCTGTTTCTGGTCCGATCGACTTAAAATTTTGACACGTTTCAAGCAAAGGTTCGTACTCTAGAAAGATCTGGTTACTGGTTTACTACGAGCGCCATCTCTGGGTTAGTCTCGGGAGTTATTGATTGATGTGTTATAT
>BMAW01054039.1:39077-71956 GCA_019974015.1 Nephila pilipes
ATCAATAACTCCCGAGACTAACCCAGAGATGGCGCTCGTAGTAAACCAGTAACCAGGTCTTTCTAGAGTACGAACCTTTGCTTGAAACGTGTCAAAATTTTAAGTCGATCGGACCAGAAACAGCTGAGTTATCGAGGTTGGAGTAAAGTCGTTTTGTAGTTTGTTTAAAAAATGGAAAAAACCGAGTTTCGTGTTCTGATAAAACATTGCTTTTTAATGGGTAAAAACACCGTGCAAGCGAAACGATGGATTGAAAAATGTTCCCCGACTCTTGTCCATCAAAAGCAACGATTTGTCGGTGGTTTGCCGAGTTTAAACGTGGTCGTACCGACACAAATGACGCGGAACGCTCGGGTAGACCTGTGGAAGCCGTTACACCGGAAAATGTGAGTGAAGTGACAACAATTATAATGAAAGATCGTAAAGTGAAGCTCCTTGAGATTGCTGAGATGACACAGATATCATATGGAAGTGTATTTACTGAAAAAGGTTTTTTGAAGTGAAGTGAAAAAGGTTTTTTCCAAGTGGGTGCCGCGATTGCTTTCGATGGAACAAAAACAGCAACGAGTCGATGATTCAGAAAGCTGTTTATCGCTATTTACTCGCAACAAAAAAGATTTCTTGCGGGAAAAAAAAAAGAAAAAGAAGAAAAAAATTGTGTGTGTGTTTTGCAAAAAAAAAAAAAAAAAAGATTTGGAAAAGCGTTGGAACGATTGTATCACCCTAAAAGGTGATTAACAAAAGGTGTTATGTTGATGAATAAAAAAGAATTTTGCAAAAAAAATGTTGTTTTTAATGTTAGACTCGGGAGTTATTGATCGATGTGTTATATCCATGAATAAATATGTATGTAATTATGAGCTATTAATAGCTATCAATAGCTGTATTTACATTTGCAAACAATTTACTTACATTTAGGTACATCTTGCATAAAATTCATTATATTTATAACATTTAAAACTTACTGAGTACTTATAGAGAAAAAAATCTATTTATAGAAGATAATTATAATTTTTAAAATTGAATTAATTAAAAATTTTAAATTTTCCTATTGAAGTTTTCCATAATATTAAAACAGATATTGTGCATATTATTTAAAAGTTATAAGTTTTTATTAGAATAAAAATTATTTTCACACTCGCACTGTATTACAAATAATTTCATTTAATAATGTGTAAAATACCAGTGCTATGGATAAAATTATATTTTAAAGAACGTCTAAGAGATTTCGACAAAAAAATAAAATAAAAATTTTAGGGAAAAAAGTCTCAAGTCCAGACACTTTTCTCTAAGGCTGTTTACAATTTTAAAATCCAATTTCGGAACGTTAGATTTTCTAATTCTCTTAAATAATACGTTTACGCAATGAATGAATTGTCCACTATTTTTAAGAGTAAAAAAAAGCAGCATTTGATGAATTTTAGTGTCTCAATTACCTTATTTGGAATTTTTTTAAATGTTGCCATAATTACAGAAGCGTACATACAATATAACAATACCTCTTGTAAATACACAAAAAATTGTGTTAAAATCTTACTTCATTCTTCACATTCTTTGCTAATTCGAATTTTTCTGATTTTTCATACATAGGAAACTATAATCATTAGATCTTATATCATAGTCATAAACAAAAAATATCAGACAAATATTATTTTCTTTATGTCCATATGATTTTCTCATTGTAAATATTTTGTCTCAAATTATTGTTGAATTATCCTTAGTTATTATATAGTCCAATCAATATTTTATGACTCAAAAGTTTCCATTAAAAATTTCAGATTATCTTCACTTAAAGTGAAAAGATATCATCAAAAATCAGTTTTCGGTCAAAATATCGATTTATTTAGCCACTCAGGGTACTATTGTTTTCTTTAACTTATAAATGTCGTACCTGACAAGTTTTCAAACATTTTTCTTGGTTTTTGCATACATTTTTTATGTCTGCTTTCATCAGAAACGAATTTAATATTCAAAAATTTCTTTCGTGATAAATTTCTCCCGAATATTTTACTGGATTAAAATAAAATATATGTAACATATGTTAGATACCTGCTTACACAACTAATTAAAACAATTTTCAAAAATATGTCGTAATAAATTTCTCCTAATTTTTTATTGGATTGAAGTGAAACAAATATAAAATTAAGTATTTTATTTCCTTAACAATTTATGTATTATCTCAAATCATATGGAAGTTGGAATCAAGATATAACTGAAAATGAATAACATTATTCAGAATATTAAGACAGATGACAGATATATTGAGCAGTCTTTTTATTTTCTTCAAAAATTTAAAACTACGTATTTTTGTCTTTTTAGTTAGGCTCCTTTCTTGGAATGTTTTTGGTTCAAATAATTTTAATATTGATTTACTATTATTAGCCACCCATTGAGCTACTGTTTTAGGTAGACCACTTTTGGCGTATCTGATCATTTCAATTTCTTATCGTTTGCTTCAATTTTAATTACATTTGCTTCAAATATATTCAATTGAATAATTTATCATTTGCTTTAATTTTAATTACATGTAGTTAATATAATAATTTTAATCTAATACTTTATCACTTGCTTTAATTGCAATTACATTTAGCATAAATAGTTTGGATTTAATGATTTATCGTTTCCTTTAATTTTAATATTGGAAAAATTTACCATTGTTCGAGTCTCAATATTTCACCATTTACTTTAATTATTTTATTTAATTGAATAATTTAATAATAATTGTAAGAAAACGAACTTCTTGGGTGACTAAATCAGTTATTTGAAAAACTGCATAGAATGTTTTAAATTTTCCTCTGTCTTATTTAGGATCTGATTTACAGCTGTTTTAATATATTACTTAATCATGAATTTCTCTGGCCGTGAATGTTCTATAAAAGAAATTTTTTACATTCATTACTTTAAAACATAATATCTCAGACTTTTACGCATCAATAAACCTGACATTTTATAAATATTTTTCTTCATATATTTATACTTAGAATAAACTATTCTAGAGATTTTATGTTGAGTAGAAGTGTTTCTATATGCAATAAAATGAAATTTACAATGACTCTTAAAGAACATTTCTATGTTCAAAACTCGAACCAAAGTAGCTTCTTATGTAAGTGTTGTATTATTAAAATAATAGTCTACTCTTCAGATAATGTCCTCTATTATTCAATTTACAAAATGTCCATACATTATTTTCCTTTGAGCTACCATGTTTTCAAGAGCGTCTTAATTTTTGCTTATGTTTCAGTAAAATGCCCTCGTAACAATAAAAATATACTCTAATAAAACTTTTTTTGGAAGTTTTTCTCGTTTGAAAGTCATATAATGTTGTAAAATATGTATTTGTAGACACATTTTAGATTAATTTAAAAACTTTCTTAGAAGATCTAATTTAGTGATTCAAATTTATGAAGCCCCTGAGTTAGACTTAATTGTTTTCTCTTTTTGGATCAGTTCTAGGTTTACATTCAGGTAGCGTCGAAAGTACACAAGACTTATTCAGTTACTTAAGTTATATCTAGACAGCAGTTTTTTGTAGTATGTCGTGTCATGAATTTTCTATTAACACTTATTTGACCAATTGTAACTTAACATAATTGAGTCAAAATTTGATCAATGGCTTATTAATGTAGCATTTAGAATCAACAAGAGGGCTATTAGCGATGAGCCTCATAATTTTGAGCCTTATTCATGTGACGATGATGATATCTGAGCTGGCTCCTCATTCTTCTAACTTCCACACCAAACTAACTGAAGGATTTAATACCTCAATACATTAAACGTACATGAAACCTGGCTACACGGCATGTATTCACTGGATCCTGCGCTTGAGCCCACGAATAGACCGAAACAACGCTGGCTACCTTGATCACCAGGATATTGCAGACGCTCCAAAGAATCACAGAATAAAGTTCAAACTAACTTTTCAACAAAATCAAGATATTTATAATATTTCACTTGTGAAGTACATCCTCACGTGTCCACTACCAGAGATTTATATTTCTAAGTGCAACTTTATCTTACTACTGATTAATTAAGTCCGTGTCAATGCTAAACGTATTGTAACATATTCAATTTTTAAAAACAAACGATTTAATCTTAATGTGATACTTTTTAAAATAATATCTATTCAACTTTTAAAGGCAAACGATTTAATCTTAATGTGATACTTTTTTTAAAAAGATTATCTATTCAACTTTTAAAACCAAACGATTTAAACTTAAAGTGATACCTTTTTCAATATTCTTTATTAAGATATTTTTTTGGCAACACCAGATCATAGTTTTGATTTTAGATAATTTACTGGCAACAAACATAAAAACAAAAGAGAAATAAGTTTGGTTCCAAGAGGTAAAGACGAACGTTGAAAAACTGTGCTTGTGGAATTTGTGTATCTAATTTATGTTTGAAAAGGTGTGTGCAAATAAATGTGATGTCCCGAAAACAAGTCATCTTTATTAATAGTCTACAATACAGTACTGTATAGCCTGGATCCTGCCAAATATTCATTCTTCAATAATCACTTACCACTAATTAATAAACCGAGCTTTCTTATCTCTTCTTTACCACTAACATATTTATTAAAAGCTTAACTGCTTATTAATGTCCTCCCTCTGAATGCTCTGTTCTCAGCTTGCCTATACATATCACGTCCATGTCACCAATATTGCGAATCAATATTGCAAGATCACCAATTGTGAGGGTAAACGTAACGTACTTTCAATCAGAAGGTAATTAATATCCCACAAGAATATTGGAGACCACACGTGCCAACTATAAGGATTATTAAAAACATTTGAAAGGAAATTAAATTCAGGACAAACATAAGCTGACGATCCAACAGCTAACAGATACAAGAAAACAGAAGAGAGAACAGTTAAACCCCAATGCGTTTCCTCTCTCGATTGCTTTCAAGCATTTCCTTATATATTGTGTAGCTGATGGAATTTAGTTCACTATCACTTTATATCACTTAAGCTGGCTTGAATTGCAGAATAGACGGCTCGTCCTCAAAGGGTTAGAATGTCAGTAGGCTGAGATCCAGGGTGATCACCATCCAGGTCTCCACATTACTTTTATTCTCTCTATTTCAATATTTATGTTCTAATTTACTAAAGTTACGATTCATTCATAAGAAGAGGTTCTCAAATTAAATAATTCGAGATAAAAACCAACGTTTTTAAAAACAACGTTTTTATATAGTGGCAAAATTTATTAAGAAAGATTATTGAAATATTAGTTAAAACTGGTCGCAAATATCTAAATATTGCATTGTTAGGCAAGTAAGAACGGTTCCCGAAATTTCAGAACTCTAGCTTGATGGGAAGTTGGTTAATTTAACGATAGAAAATTTGATGACACACACACACACACACAGAAACACGAACCAAGTGAAATACATAAAAACGTTAAAAGTAACTAAAATTAATTAATTAATTCGGTAAATTAAATGGTTGGAATGCAGTTTAACCCAATCACTCTTGGCGACAAGAATTATTTGGCAGTATTTTGCCAAATGTGGCTACCCTGGTCCGTTTTACGGACTTAACGTTCAGCCAAACAAAAAAATCGCCAAGTTTGATGTCAATTTTTGAAATCGCGCCAAGTGGTTGGGATAAACTGCATTATTGAAGAAAATACAAGCTAAAACTTGTCGCAAATGTCCAAATATCGTATTGTTAGGCTAGTGAGAACGATTCCCAAGGTTTCAGATTTCTAGCTTGATGGGAAGTTGGTTAAATTAACGATCGAAAATTTGATGACACACACACACACCAAGTGAAATTCAGAAAAACGTTTTAAAATATTTTAAAGTGCATAATTTTGTTAAAATAGTAAACTTGTTAAGTTCTACCTCTTATTTTCTGTTTAAGTGTGTACTTATTGTTTTATAAATAAATAATTTCTTATAAATTTGTTGAAATAAATAAGCATTTGGTACGATTATTGTATTGGTAGTCCCTCTCGTCTCATTGTTGTATTTTCATAATACCTATCCGCTGTTATCGATTAGCTAGGAAAAGAATTGTTATATCATATCACGTTCATTATATGATATCGCTCAATATATCTTATAATGTTAAATATATCATATCATTAAATCATATGATAAACTCAAATTTGTGAATTAAAAACAGTTGGTAAAATACTTTTAAGACTTATCTGCATTCAAATAAAATCATCATTTAAAAAGACTCAATGATGATTGAAAAAAATAACAAAATTTTTAAACATTTTTATTTATTAGCTACCCAAGGCACTATTGGTTTAAGTAGGGCATTTTGGCTTACCAGATCACATTTCAATTGTTGTCTTTCGCTTCAATTTTAATTACATTTAGCTTAAATGTATTCAATTGAATAATTTATAATTTGCTTCAATTTTAATTATATGTAGCTGATATAATAATTTTAGCTTAATAATTTATCGTTTGCTTCAGTTTTAATTACATGTAGCTGACATAATACTCAATTTAATAATTTAGAGTTTTCATTAATTTTAATTCTATAAAGCTTAAATAAATTCAGTTTAATAACTTCTCGTTTACTTTAATTTTAATTGCATGTAGCTTATGTAAAATTCAAATTAATAATTTATAGTTTTCTTTAATTTTAATTACATGTAGCTGATACAGTATTCCATTTAATAATTTTTCGCATGCTTCAAATTTAATTAAATTTAGCTTAAAAATATTAAATTTAAAAAAATTATCATTTGCTTTAATTTTAATTACACATAGCGGATATAATATTCAATTTAATAATTTATAGTTTACTTTTATTTTAATTACATTTGTCTTAAATATATTCAATTTAACAAATTATCTCGTTTGCTTTATTTTTAATTAAATGTATCTTAATATATTTAATTGACTAATTTATCGTTTCTTTTAATTTTAACATGGGAAAAATTAAGTATTGTCCATTTCTCTATATTTCAACGTTTACTTTAATTATTATATTTAATTAAGTAATATAATAATAATTATAAAAAAACTCACCTTGGGTGGCTAAATCTGTTCTTTGCAAAACTTCGCATTGAACGTTTTTCTTTTCAAATTTTTTTGTTCACTAATATTCTTCGAATTATTATCTTTCGACTGAAATACGATGATCGTTTTTCTTCGACCTCCGATTTAGCTGCTAAACAACCAGATAAATGGAAACAGGTGGAGATGCGCTGTGAGGGATTACGTATGTCTCTCTAACTGTTATGTCTCCTATTACCGACGTCATCTCACTATCTTAAGCCGAGTAGTAGGAGTGTCAACATAGATGTTGTACTTGATGTTCTTCCCAATTACAATTTGTGTACTGTAATTTGATTTCTTCAAGCAGAAGAGAAAAATTCAGTAGAAATTCCCCCACCCCACCCCAAATTAGGCGAATTTCCTGTGAAAATTTTCTGAGTAATTTGGTGTTGTGCGTGATTTGTGTAAACTTTATAAAGAAAGGAGGAAACCTACGTTCCCGATGAGCGCGCAAAAGGATACAAGTCTGTTCAAACATACCTTCAACAGCATGAAAGTTTGGATTTTGGCCGAAAAAGTGTCTTGCTTATTGAGCTTAAGGAGCCGAAAACCACAATCGAGGCAGCTGTTTATTGTCAGACCATACTAAGATTACGTAAAACCTTTCGACACAAAGAAGAAAGGTGATTTCTGCAGTTGATTTCATTCATACCAAAAGCAGTCGTCACTGCTTTATTTTAACCTAACAGCTTCTGCTGCAACAGTTTAAAGGTTTTGTATTTGATCATCCGCACAACAGCCCTGACTGACACAATGCCAAATGATTTTCATCTCTTTCTTGAACTTTAAAAATGGATAGGATGTCTAAGCTTAACTCTTTCGCTACTGGAGGGAGAAAAAAGAAGTGCTTCTCTCGGCCCGCGGCTTCTTACTGCGGAGTGTTACGCTGTGCCCAGACGATTTTAGATACTAAGCCTAATTCGTGAAAAAACAATTCCTCTAAAATCGGCTACTTATTAAAATATTTTGGTATTTACATATATTATTTAAAATGCATTAATATATACAAAAGAAAAAAATATTTAATCGAAAATTGAATGTTTTATACATAAAATTACATAAAAAATCCTACTTTTAAGAAAAAACAAAAGATATTTACATATGTTACATAAATTTCATGGTGTAATGATATACCATTATATGGAATATATAGACATAAAAAATAAAATTATTTTCCTGTATGGTATATTTATAAAAAAAAAATCAGTGCATAGTACAAATTCACATGTCTTACACACATATTTTTACGCTTCACGCAAGATTTTAAGCAAAAGGCACATCTTCTTCGTCCTTTTTTATTTATTTATTTATTTTTACTTTAATGTTTATGTACAGATTTGGATTATTTTCGCTAACATTACTGTCAAATTCATTCATTATTTCGCTACTATCAGTATCAGATAAATATTTTATTTTCGTCATGACTGTCGCTACAAATAAAAACTGACCCAATGAAAAGAACAGCTGAGAACATCTGCTACTAAAAGCCCTAACCCCATAAAGAGTCATAAATTCTCCTTCGAACTTCTAAGAAGCAAGCAAGAAAGAAAAAAGCAAACCAAAAGCAAGTACACCCTTAAAATCATGTCATTACGTTTAAAGAACCGCGCCACAGCACATGCTCTTAACAATTACTCCCCCCCCCTCCTGGTAGCCAGAAGTGAAATCCAAGCCCATATCACCAAGGTCAACACTTCAAATAACCTATCTATATAGATTTTGCAGTATTGTAACGCCATATACTAACATTAAAAACTCAAATAAAACGTTCTCATCGAGTTTATCTCTATTGCTACGCTGGGCCGCAGAAGACACTCAAGGGGCGTATCCCCGGTTATATGCTGGGCACAGGTGCGTATCACCTGTGATACGCTGGGAGCAATAAGGAATTTCAAATTAAAGTGCTGATACATATCACATCATTGTTGGTAACTCATTGGAGGTGGAAAAATATGAGCCCATCGTAGTACTTTAATGTATAAGAACTAGAATTTGGAAGAAGCGAATTTGTCTAATGTAAACGAATGAAATTTGGGATTTTAACGTATCCTCATTTTTAGAGGTTGCAATGAATTTATGCGATTTGTTTTTCCTCAGAAACTTTACAAAAACAAAATTTATTTTATTTTAATTATAATTGTAGAGCTTAGTGTTCTTTGTAGTGATTTCTAATTTCATTATGAGTCATAAGTTGAAATGCCGTGTTATTTTCATAATGTATCGAGCTGATTCTAATTGCTCCTTATAGATAATTTCATTGTACCTGTTCATATTTACCATATATTTTCATAAAAATATATTATTTCCAGATTATATGAAGAAAAAAAATTATGGAGAAAGTTTTACTTTTCATTTAATACTTTCTTATCATATTTGTTTTTGTTAGTCAAATCCAATCAATAATCCTCCTAAGTTGTGAACAATTATGATGACTGTCGATTGGACTTCGGAGTGAAATGATGGAGCCATGTTTCATCCATTGTCACATATCGACGCAGAAACTCGGGTTTATTACGCTTCATCATCTTCAAGCACTGCTCCGAATCATCAACTCGTCGTTGATTTTGGTCAAAAGTGAGCTCGCGCGGCACCCACTTTGCACAGAGCTTTCTCATACCCAAATATTCGTGAATGATATGATGTACACGTTCAGTTGAGATCTTTAGAGTGTCTGCTATTTCATTCAGTTTCAATTTACGGTCATTCAAAATCATTTTGTGGATTTTTTTAATGTTTTCGTCGGTAACAACCTCTTTGAGGCGTCCACTTCGTCCACCGTCTTCAGTGCTCATTTCACCACGTCTAAACTTAGCATACTAATCCTTGATGGTTGATATTCCTGGGGCAGTGTCTGGAAACTCAGCATCAAGCCAAGGTTTTGCTACAACTGTATTTTTTTCCTTCAAAAAGCAATATTTTATCAACACGCGAAATTCCTTTTTATCCATTTTTTTGACAATAATAAAAGTTGCTTGTCTCAAAATGCTATAATTCACAAACTAATGATCCGACAGCTGTCAAATTTATACACGCATCTTTTGAGGGTTAGGGCTAACTAAAAAACATATGGATTTAATTCTAGTAGCGCCATCTATGTGTTCGGGCGGGGACTTTTTAATTGACCTGTTATTTCAGAAAATACCGCCCTTTTCTAGCGGTGATGCAGATAGCTAGCTTATTTTAAATTGTAAACTTTAAAGAAATATTTGCGGTGCATTAATGTAATATTTATAGCATTTATTAAATGCTTGTTAATTAGTTCATTAAAGGATAACTACTTTAAATTTTGTTTGTAAAATATTTAAATAAAATACACGGAAAATACACGCAATTTTAAGCTTCTGTGATATATTCAATTTTTAAAAACAAACGATTTAATCTTATTGTGATATTTTTTTAAAATGTTATCTAGTCAACTTTTAAAAGCAAACGATTTAAACTTAAAGTGATACTTTTTTCAATATTCTTTCTTAAAGCTATATTTTTTTAATTGTTTAATGTTGTTAAAAAGAAATAAAATTATACTATTGGAAACACTAGACAATATTTCTGATTTGCAGAAAATTTACTGGCAACGATGATAAAAATAGAATTTAGTTTGGTTCCAAGAGATAAAGACGAACGTTGAAAAATTGTGCTTGTGGAAATTGTGTATCTAATTTATGTTTGAAAAGATGTGTGCAAATAAACGTGATGTCCTTAAAACAAGTCATTTTTATTAATAGTCTACAATACAGTACACTTCACTAATCATTTAACATGTATATTTCTTTTTTTAATCTTTTTTAAATCTTTTGTTTGTTACCCAATGTAAAAAACATGAAATTCCATATATTCATCTTACCACTTATCGATCATCACAATTCCCTGACTTTTGCTTTTGAGCTATTTCAGTAACAAGTTAGTCAATAAAAACTTAATAAGTCAGAGAGCCTTTCATCTCATTATCGAAACAGTTTCAAGGTACTTATATTACGATCTGCATGCTACCAAACTTACTAAATTTGGCGAATAAATATGTTTTATAACTTAAACATGGCGGAATAATATAAGTCAAAGAAATCAGATCATCAGCGTGAATTAGGAAAAATGTCCTGCTATCTGCATTTTGTTTGTAATTTCTTGTAATTAAGAATATTTGTAAATTGTATACCATTCTTCATTATCTTTCTTGTTGGACTGCTTTCACTTTACACTCACCTGGAAAGTTTTGTAATAATACGTAATGAAGTGTTAAACCTATACAAAGAGTTCCAAAAACTATTGCAGTTTTTTGAACTAAACAAATTCAAATGATTATCAACTATTTACAGAAAAAAAAATCAGTTTAAAGTACATACAAAAAATAAACAATTTACACTTATGGACGAAAAAGGTTGTTCTCCAAGAAGGAGTCTTCAAAATGAAACAAAATTTTACATACGTAATCACTACTTTGATATAAATAAATGATTGGAAAATCTAAGGAAAAGGATCATTTATTTCAGCGAAAAAGGCAAAAGAACGGTGGATTTAATACCCTGTTGAACCCCCTGTAGCGAGAATGCACGATGCGATACGATCGGGAATTGAGGCATACGAGTTCTGTATGATATCTTGAGACATTTCGATCCATATTTGCTGTAACCTTGCCTCAAGTTCGTTCAAACTCGTGGAATGCCCAACTCGCCATCCCAAATTATCCCGGATATGCTCGATTGGAGACAAATTTGGGGGTCGGGCAGGCAAAGGAAGGGTACTAACAGTGCGTAGACAGTCTTGTGGCACCCTTGCCGTGTGTGGCCGAGCATTGTTTTGTTGAAAAATGGCTCCTGGGTGCAGTTGCATGAGTGGCAATACATGTGGTTGTAGGATGTCATGGACATACCGCTGGGCTGTCATGGTGCCACGGATCAATAGTAGGGGTGACCGTGTGTTGAAGGCAATGGCACCCCATACCATCACACCTGCTGTGGGAGCGATGTGTCGCTGTAAAGCAAAGGCAGGATTGAGGCGTTCACCACGGGGTCTCTGCACACGAACACAATTGTCATCACTGCTGAGATTGACTCTGGATTAGTCTCTAAAGACGAACTGGTTCCATTCCGCTGCAGTCCAGTTTCCTCGTGCGCGGCACCACTCCAAACGGAGGCTTCGATGGGTGGGCGTCAAAGGCAGCACACGTAATGGGCACCACGATCCCATATGCCCTTCAGACAGGGCGCCTTCGTGTGTTTCGAGAAGACACATGGGGCCCTAATGAATGTGCTACCTGTACCTGGATGGCGGTCGATGAAGCAGTTGGCTGTACACGTGCATTTATACGATGTGGCGGTCTTCTTGACGACGAGTTTGTCGAGGGCGTCCTGAGCCTGGTCTTCGTGTAAATGATATCTCTCGGATCCACTGGTCTCAACACCTACTCACAATACAATCAGAGCGGCCTAATTGACGAGCTACTCGCCTAGCTGACCACCCAGCTTCCATCAGGCCGATGATTCTCCCCCTCTCAAACTGCGACAGCTGCTCATATTGTCTTCGAAAACGGTGTAATGGCATGTCTACCTCAGCTCTTCGTTTGTAAACTATTCAGCACACTCAAACAAGCTTTGGTTACCTGTTTCATATTTCACGGAAAACGACTTTAAATGCCTTCTACCGGCTATACGTAATGCGCAATCACGCTGACTTTCTAATCATTTGCATATCTCCCCGACATGTACCTTCATGTCAAGTTTCGTTACGATACCGCAAATATTTCTTGGTGCGCTAATTTTTTTGTCCATGAGTGTATATTGAAGATGGTAAAATTCTGCATATAGTTTCAGTGAAATCGAGTGTTTTTGCAAATGCAATGCCATTGAATTCAAAATTATTTCACTCATGTTACTGTAATGGTACTTGGCGACGGTTTTCTTTAGAATATGAGTAGAATGCAATTCATTTTATCAATCACTTATGTGAACGGACTAAATGTTTAAAGATTTTTATATACATGTTTGAAAACCTTCCTCACATAAATGCAATTGAAAACTTTATTATTTTATTTTCATATTTATATTTCATAGGTTTTTTTTGTATCAACTTCAGTCACAATATTTTCGCAAGCACTTTACCGTGTGCTTATACCTGTAATTAACTGCTTAGAAATGCGTACTTCAAAGACAGTACTCATCCCCAGTTTCTTACTTACAAACGTATTTCTTGTTCTAGGTCAACATAAAAAATTCTAGGTTTCAACAATTCCCTATGAATTGCTATGGAACAAGTTTTGAAAGCTATCGTATAAAAAAATAGTTTCTTCAGAAATGAATATTAAAATTGTTTTCTTCCTTTTAATATATTATTTCATTTTTTGATTAACTTTCATTGTATTGTTGTCACCGTAGTCTAGTGGTCCTGGTCGTGAACTGGCAGCGGGGTTTCTTTCCCCTAAATCGTGGGTTCGAATCCTGATACCACTATTGAAGTGAGGTGCCTACTCACGTGTCATCCTCGTCACTTACACAAAACTAAAAATATTGAGGTCCGTCAGCAGTTGCCCAGGTGTTGTTTCTCAATTAAATAAATAGCGATGCTACGAACAGTAATTTATTATATTTATAAGCTTGATTGCTTACTAGCAACGAAGCATACTTTCTTTATATTTAAAAGTTTCCTTTTTCAAACATTAAGTATAATGAGGAAGAACATGACGCTGATTTAATTTGTCCCATTAATGAATTTTTTCTTCGTAATTTCATATTTGTTTCCATAAAAGAGAAACCGACAATGATTGCTGGTTGTAAGAATAGTTAGTTACATATACATTAACACTACAAAATGTCAAATTTGTAGCAAAATATGAAAAAAAGAAACTTTCATTGAATAAAAAATCCATTCTAATATGTCAATAAACTTTCAATTTAAAAATAACTTTAACAGTTTTATGAATCTAAATTTAACAGAACTCAATTTTAATAATAAATATTAGTGTTAGTTAAACTGACGTTATCAAAACATTCAGATAAATAATACTTCTATAAACACGATGACAATGTGACATACTTAGTATATGACAAATTTACTTGTATAACATAAACCACCCTTCCACAATAATTAGAATCATACATTCATTTTAATGAATGTCATACCTAATGCTACTGCAGAAACATACTCAGTTAATGTGCTATCTAAATGGATATGTTAGATGCAGTATTGAATCACCTGCTATGAATACAGATGAGAGACCGACACTGTGTTAAAGACTGAATACTATTCAAGATGTCGATCAATATTGATAGAAGGCTTATTATTCCAAAACAGAAGCCAATGCATATATCTGTAAGTAATTAAAGAAATATTCTTAATGATTCTGCAATAATAAAACAATGATATAAATATGTCAAATGAAGAGTACCTGATGCTTTATCTCCAAATTGAAGAACTCAAAGAGAAAACATGCAGTAATAGTAACCACTTCCCCTATCACATACCTGTATACGTTATTTCCAAGAGTAGATGCTCTTAAAGAACTATGAAATTAAATATAAAAACACCTACAACTATTAATACTTAATATTTATTGATTACAAGATGAAGCGGGAGTAAGTTATGTTAATGTGTGATATATTTCTTCATTATTTAACTTTATAGTCATCTTAAAATCTCATTAAATAGTCTATATTATCTGGACTCTAACTGAAGATACGCAAGAGAATGACAGCTCAGTTTGTTTAGAATGACCAAAATTTCTCTCTCGATCGAACCCCTATTTAATCATTGGAGATAAATCCTACTTATATTTCTAGTAATAAAGTCTTAGCTTACCAAATCACTCCTTCCGATTTAAGCACTAAGAGGTTATCGTAGTTTCATTTCAGACATAAAATATTAATTAATTGAGATGATTCATTTCAATCTGCATGTCTATCAAAATCGTTAATCTCCATTTCCTCTCAATTCTATTTCGTTTATATATTATTATATGTAATTCAAAGCATTACTATTATTTTCTTCATCTAATTTATTTAATCTCATTTCACTTTCATTGGGAAGAAATCGTTATTTAATACATAGCAAAATGCCAAAACGTCTCTGAGATTAGAGAAGAGAAAATCGCAAAAAAAAACAAAAAAAAAAAAAACAAAAACCCAAAAATAGAAAATTTAAAATTTATTTGGATACAAATAAATAGAATTACGCTGCAATTTAAATAATGACAATACTAGATAAAAATATTATTTTTAGAATTAAAGTTTTAAGCGTAAAACAGAACATCTTTCGCGTACTATTAATTCTGAATAATTCATTGAATAATGTAAGTTTATTAACATGAAACGTACATATCATTTGAATATATAAAACTTAAACACGACATTCAGAAAATGGTTATTTCCGTTATATAAGAAATAATTTATAATCGTAGGATTTTATTTTTCAATTAGGTACGATATGTTTTTATCGAAGCCTTAATAATTTTACTTTAATCCATGAGATAAAATTTGAAGTTTTGCGTAAACATTCTTAAAAACCATCTCTTTAGAGAAGTCTCATATATTTTGGTTAATTTTCTTCATCTTGAAATATGAATAAACATATCTTCCATTACGTTTCGATTCACTTGTGTATCACATAAATCAGAACAAGAAATAAGTATATGATAATAAAATAATGATATAAAAAATGATATAAAAATATGATAATAAAATAATTAAGAGTAAACAAGAAAAATGAAGTAAAATTATAAAATTTTGGCTTTTAATTCGAAGTTCTCCAAAATTCCGTGTGTATTTTATTTTTAACACTTTTGTAGCGAAGAAAATATTAAACAGAAAAAAGCTGAATATTTTCTTGTTTAATAATGCTTGAATCCCGATACTTATAAAGAAGCGTCCTTGGTGAGATGGATTCACGATATACCAATCGAGAATTCATGTTTTCCGGTTGGCATGATGTGAAATTCAAGAGTGGAAGGTACGAGGGGGGTTCAAATTCTACTTGCATTTGAAGACTGATTGCATCATTGAGATAAATGGTTGTCACCATAGGACATTACCACCTATTAAACAGATCTGTAACAAATTTGACATGGATTTATAAGTTATTTTGAATTTCTAATCATTTGTTGCCAAATCAAAATTTAATTGCTGCCACGTCGAATTATCAATTTCATTTTGCTACGAGTTGTCACCTTCGGGGAAACCTGAATTCTTCATTTTGCACAGGAAAAATCAAGCAAAAATCAAAACATTGGGATGCTACAGATGAATCTTTTTCAAAAAAAGACGCACACGATCTCATGAGTCCGATAAAATATTTCTTAGTAATTTTGCGAAATACGTCTGAGTAGGAATACGATTAATTGAGACTTAAATAGCTGTCTAGTTAGTAATGATGCTTACTAAAATCAAATCATTTTCGATGATACGAGTGCCATATCTTGGTATTTCTAAGGGCTTATTGAATGAATTTCTAAGGACTCTTAAAGGCTTGGGAGTTGACTTTCAGACTTTACTGAGACTCAAAATTATGAGGTATATAGCAAATAGCCATATTGTTGCTTTAAAACACGGCGTTAATGAACAATTAATCCCTGTTCGATAAAACTGAACATTTTCCCGCTCTATAATGCGCGAGTTCTGAATACTTCTCAAGACCTTTAATGTAGAAGAGATAAAACCCGTGAAATCTGTTAAGGCTAAAAGTCCTGATGTAGAATTGGGTGAAAGTTAAGAGATTATAGTGCTGTTTTTATTATATATTTTAAAATCACAAAAATAGAGATCAAAATTATAAGGTACATCGCTAAAAGCTTCTAAGAACGACGTTAATAAACAATAAATCAGTAAACCCACTTAATAATAGTAATAATAATAAAGTCTATTTTTTATCAAACAATAGCTACTTAGTATCGATTATCATATACGAATTTTTTATATTATCTAAATATATTACATTTAAAAAGATATTCTCTATTGTATCCAAACAATTATATATAATACCTAAAAAGATTCCTGCAATAAAGTGCTTGGTCGTTGCCATTCGAAGATAGTAGGATTTTTAAATTTATTGCACGATATTATCTATTGTAAAAGTGCGATAAACATAAGGAGCATTCTAATTACGGAAACCGAATCAATTTAAGGGACTGACATAAGTTTCGAAACATTTCTAAATTATTCTCTCGGGCTCTTAATTCCGCATTATTAGTCTTTGCTTCCGTAAGTACATGTATGTTTGCACAGCGAAGTGATTCTATTTTATAATTCATTTGGGAATCGCTTAGCGCTTCAAATATCGTCTGCTTCCCTTGTTTCATTCGAATTTCGAATACATTGAATGCACTGATTATATTCGTGGGAAGCAGTTGTAAGCACTACTTTAAATATATCGTACTGTCCCAAAAGAGTAAGAGATTATTTAGACAATTATTTGATGTCTAATATAATTTTAGTATCTCTATTCTTAACGAGCCTTAGATTTTTTTAGAAGATATTGGAATCCTGACATAATTTGGCAACCGAATATTGCAGATACATTATTCTTCCTAAAATATTTTTTTCTAATCAAAACGACTATATATTTTCATGTATAATCTGACAGATTTTGGGATTTTTTACAGTAGATTTGCTGAGATCGCACTATAAACGGGTTCGCAATTTCCCAAAAAAATATATGTATTTTATTTTAACGTATTTTATGTTCACATTCATTTTTAACTCCGGAACAAGTGAAAAAAAAAGGGAAATATTACCTGTTTCACAAGAGAAATATTTTTAGCCAGACCGGGGATAAAAACCCGAATTGCTTCAGTACAGCGAGAATATACTTTCTAAAATTGTTATGATGATTACTACATTCAGTTTAAGAAAAGTATCGGGTGTACCGTGGCGACTGGTGACTTTTAGCTGCGATAAAAATTTTAATCTAGCGAATTGGGTTTTCGTAACCCTGGCAACTTTTCTTTAGGGAAGCTTTTGCATAGATCACGTGATTTTTTTTTATTGCTAACAGTTAAAAGAGTCAGAGAAAATGTTTGAAAAACAACAGACGATATAAAAATTCCTTACGTAATTCTTTTCCCTTTATTGCATTTCTTTTTTTCCAAAATATATCCTCTTTTGTGGAACTATTCTAAAAAAGTAAATATTTTTTGTATAAATTATATTAGGTAACATTATATGCTGCCTAAATTTCTGTGATTTACACCTTCAAAAAACATTAATAGTTCATTTTATTATCCATATTCTATGAAAATATATGTAAAATAAAATAATTATGACGTTATATATTAATTAATTATAATTATGATTAATAGTTATAAGTTACTAATATTTTTATATATATAATTATAAATAATACAAAACACATATAACTATATACTATAATTAAAAATATTTAAGATTATGTATTAGAAATATATGTATATATTATTATCATCCGTAAATATGATAAATGTATAATATGGGATTATAAATAAATGTATTTCTTTATAATAATCAAACATATTTATAATATATAATTACAAATCATTATAATAATTTAAATTATGAATAATGAAAACAAGCAAATGTTATTAATAATCATTATAATTATTCTTCATCAAATAATATAATTTTTTCCATTTACGTTTAAATTTGCACATATTCTAAATTATAATTTATTTCCTTTCAGCTTACGAGTAATTTTCGAAGTTATTATGGTTACATTTGTTCCGTATCATTACTTTGCAAAAGTAATACTTTATTCTCCATTTTGTTCGCCACATCGCGAAGGGGCATCCGATTTTTCCCATTAACTTTGCATTCTATATCTTTCAGATAAAGCCACTCAATGATAAACTCAAAAATATTATGTTATGAATTTTTTTAAAAGTAACAAAATCGATTAAATGAAAGGTTTTATATTGTAAAATTTGAAATATTAAATAAGGAGTTAGGATTCAAATATATTTCTAACGGAATATGGATAGTTATTTTGCGTTCACAAAACAATTCAAGACAATTAATTTCTTAAAAAATATTGATTAAAATGATGTTTTCTTTCTACTGAAATTCAACAACATTTGTTGTTAACCTGAAATCTTTAAATCTGTTATATTTTGCCTTTATTTAACTTCTATATGCTTGAAATTCAGTTTTTTGAATAAATTATACATTCGGTTCTCATAATTTCAGACTTTTGCCAAACTATTTTATTATGATACATTTTTTTTATTGTGTAATTCTGTATTTGTTATGCAACAATTTGTTTTAACTCCATTTGAGGATGCGTAAAAAGATTAAAAAAATGAAATTAAAAAATAAGATCAAATAACAATCACAGAGAGCGTTGGTGTCTTGATCATTTAATATATTAATGTTTTACATCCAATAAGAGTATCAAATACAAAAACTATTTTAATAATCATATTTAGAATATAATGTACCAAATTCGCGAAAAGAAATAATTGTATAATGACTCTACTACTAAAAGAGTTATACTACGATACTATAATATTCAAGTTGGATTATTAAACAATATTTTATCTGAAAACTTAGCATATCGTATTTGAAAATTTTAATGCACAAAAAAATAAACGATAGTGAAAGTAATCCATCAAAAACCGTTTTGATGAAATCTGTAACTAAAAAGTTTACAAATAATTTAAATTGAATTTCTTTATTATTTGGGAAAAGTCTTATTTTTTTCTCTTAAGATCCGAAAGAAGAGAATTATTAAAAATAAATATTAATTAGCGTAAAGTAAGAGTATTTTTTAGTCTCACGCTCACAGAAGTGATTACTATCAATGAAAATTCTTAAAATTCCTAATTCATTATTATTTTCGCTAGCAAAAATATTCTAAGAACAAAACCTTTGTCAATGTTAACAGCAGAAATAAGAAAAACAGAGCATTCTGCCATAAAATTATTACATCACGCATTAAAATAAGAGCAAACGAAAAACTATTAAAGAAGCTAACAATGTTCTGTTTGGATATGAAAATAAAAGCAGACGATAAATATTAAAATAAAATATATTAGCAATGTAAATATATCTTATTCAAGCTAAATGTAATGTGTTATAATGTCAGTCTTTTGAACCTAATATCGTGTAGCCTTTATTTTATGCCCACAAATTTTTGTTGTTTCCATTTTATTAAATTAATAACATCTTAGCGCATGATCAAAACTATCTATTGAATACTCTGTGAGGCTACATCATTTAACTTTATAATATTCAGAACGATAAAAATTTATATATATCGTGTAAGAGAAATTAAATAAAGGGATTTCAAATGCGGCTATGGTAAACGAGTAGGCAAGGTCGTGAGCTCATGGTCTTCTTCATTTCCATCGAGCTTTCATTCCTCTAAAGATACGTCGCTTAACAAGGCTGATTCATTTCAAATCTGCCGAAGCTCCTATTTATAGAAACTCAGAGAGAAATGTGACATATCATGTGTTGATTTCGTCCTTTTAGATGCAGTTACGATATTTTGTCTTTGTATATATAAGAGGTATTCAAATGAAAAGGTACTAAATGACACTGTGGGTACAAAAGAAAATTTCATTCAAAGTATACCCCATACGCCTGAGCACAACGACTCCGTTGATTAACGTGCCGAAGAATTCCCTGAATTCCTGTGGCCGTGACGAGATCCAGCCCTTGAGTTCGTCGTCCGATCACTTCTCACTAGGTCGTCCACCTTGTCGATGAGATCGGCCGTGATGACTGTGTCTGCCTGATTTGGTCTCAGTTAACCAGCCACATTCTCACGGCCTGCACTATAACGGGCATTCCATTTCCTCACTGACTTGCCGGACACACAGTTGTCCTCGTATAAGGTCACTAACCGGCGATGAACACAGGCCAGTGTAACATCTTCAGTGGTCAGAAACGCCTTCCTCGCTGCTCCTTAACACCCGAATTTTTCCATGTGAATGCCCTCATGCTTCGGGTTTTATTTGTAGTGACAGTCATGACGAAAAGAAAGCATTTATCTGATACTGAGATTTGCGAAATAATAAATGAATCTGACAGTAATGTTAGCAAAAATAATCCAAATATGCACATAGACATTAAAATAAAAAAGGACTAAGATGTGCCCTTTGCTCAAAATCTTACGTGAGGCGTCAAAATATGTGTGTAAGACATTTGACGTTGTACTATGCATTGATTGTTTTATAAATATACTATAGAGCAAAATAAGATTCATCTTTTATATCTATATATTCCATATAACGACATATAATTATACCATGAAATTTATGTAACATATGTAAATATATTTGATATTTTCTTAAAAGTATGTATTTTTATGAAATTTTATGTATAAAACATTTAATTTTCGATTAAATCTTTTTTTTCTTTTGTATATATTAAGTTTAATGCCTTTTAAATAATGTATGTTAGTACCAAAATATTTTATAAATAGCCGATTTTAGATGAATTTTCATAACGAATTAGGCTTAATATCTAAACTCGTCTGGACACAGAGTGCCACTCCGCAGTAAGAAGCCGAGGACATAGAGAAGCACTTCTTTATTCTCCCTCCGATAGCGAAAGTGGTATAAGAACCTCTACTCTCTTTTGCCCCTGACGATGCCCTCACATGCTTCGATCTACCCCGGAGATTATCCATTTGCATCCCAAGATGTCTTGCTACGTACTCCCAAGGCGGTAGAGGTAAATATGTTAATAATTACTATTTTACGACGTTTCATACCATTTCAACACGCCTTATATATATATATATATATATATATATGGGAATCGAACTTGACTTATGCCTAGAACGTCTCACCACCAGAGAGCGCTACTACTGTCTCGGCGACATTCCGCTAGGGGAAAGGAGATGTTTTCGCGGGAAGACGCCATTACGAAGTTGGAGAGGGCACACGGACACTCAGGAATGTCTGAGACATATTACTGGTAAAGCCGTTTTACGAAATAAGTGCACGGGGCACAACCGTCTGACTGAAATGAACTGTCTTCTTATATCTGTATTGCGAACATTACTTACGCTTTTCTCAATTAACTATATTCAAGTGTCTGTACATATTAATCGCTGCAAATAAGAATAAATAACTTAGTATGAATCGAAATATCGCCATTGTGAATACCTGACCTATATATGTAAAGGTATTCACAATGATGATACTATATATATATAGCTACTTACGGTCAACTACAAATTGAATATGGAGTTTAGAGTTACTGCCAAAGTGGTTTTCACTAAACATTTATAATCACTAATAATCACACTTATAATCACGGTTTTCGCTACACACTTATAATTCATCTAATAGGATACGCAGTTGGTTCAAAAGGAACTTTTATTTGAAGATGGATATCATCAATAAGGTAAATTGTTGTCACTTTCTTATGCCTCCATCTATTAAGCGGATCCGATAGAAATTTCTCGTTGTCTTATAATTTAGTTTTGATTTGGTAGTCATTTGCCGACAAATGAAATTTGTTTGCAGCCACGTTGAGTTTTTTTAGCGTCACTTTGCGGCGTTTTATCACCATCGTTAAGAACTGAATTAATCCTAATGTACAGAAATCATATGAAAAACTAAACGTTGGGGTTAGTTGGAAAGTTATGTTGAGGAATTTTTGTGGTGCGAAAGGTGTCATTGTTACGAAAACGAAAAACTGAGACTAATTCAGCTACCTAGAGAGTCATGATTCTTACTAAAACAAACTATTTTGGATGCTACAAATATAATCTCTTAGAATTTCTAAGGAATTTTTGAACGACCTTTATATGTACTTGTATTTCAGGAATGAACAAATTACTTCTGGTAACTTAGATGACGGAATCTAACATTATGTTTACATTGCTTCCTTTTCATAGGTTTGCTACGTCACAAGGGAAAGAAAAGACAATGGTTACGTGGATTTATATTCAATTCCTTAACCACAAACTAATATTATGCACCTCAGTGGTGGACAATAGAAACAGATTTAAGCTATTATATTTATTTTTTTCATATGATTCTTTGAGTGGTTATCTTTAGCCATATTTTCCAGTACACATTTGATTTAACGATGAATAATGTTACCATTCATATAGAGTCATTTAGAACTTTTATTTCACTAAAATAATTCGATCTGAATAGTTTTGGCGTGATGTTGAAATATGAGATGGGATTGGTAGCTCCCGTGTCATCCTCGTCACTTGATCGAGGTTGAAAATTACGAAATCCGTCGCTTATAATAAAACCAAATAACCATCTAACTACTTATCACCTTGAGACAAGATTGAAATTTAAATGAATATATTACGGAAACTTAAGGAGACTTAGTATCTTTGCACCTTCAAAAATTCGACTTTTCAAATTTGTTTTCAAAAAATAGTGAGTGTTGAATGTTAGGAGCATTTTAAAGTAAACCGCGTCAAAATCCGACACTTATTACGCCTTCTGCAACAAAAAATGTAAATGTCTGAAGTGGCTTGTTCTATATAATGAAATGTAAACAAACCTCTTTTTCTCAGTTTGTTTTTTTCACACTTTCCCACAGGATTAAAAAAAAAAATGTTTTGCATGCAAAGTTTTACAATTTTACATGAGTGTTGCACTTGTAGATCTTTATTCTGTAAACCTCAATTTCGTTAATAGAATCATTAGATTTTATTTTATAACATGATACATGAAAAAAATGTATTAAATACAAATTTGATAACTTTTATTAATTTTCAATTTTTTAATGTAAGATAAATTCAAAATTTGAGGTTTACAGAATACGGTCATTATTTAGCTTTAATTTGGTATAAGAATTATGGTTCTACTGTACATCTTTCAAATGTTATCTTGTGGGTAACGTAAGGTAAGCTAATTTATTTTTTAAAATTTTTGTACGCATATTTCATGTTGTATAAGAAAATATATCAATTTAATGGCAAAAATTGACCCAATATTTTATACTATACACTTTATTACACAAACTGGCGAAGTTTCATTTTGAAATGAGCAAAATTTGTTGATTTATGAAGAATCGAAAAAAAAGTTCGTTCAAAATGTTCTACTTTTGATTTCGAAAGGTACTAATCCCCTTAATCCAGATGTTTAAAATAGGTAATTCACGCCGATAATGAGTTCATCTTTATAGATGGAAACTTTATTTTGAAGCGCACATCACAAACACAAAACACAGAAAGCCATTTTGTAAAAGAACAAACAAACTCCGCATATGTATTATTTTGCACCTGCGTATATATTGTTGCACCTGTTTTTCTCGCACATGCGCTTTGGGGAGGAATGAAAAACGATTTCTGCTCTGACTCTTGCTGTCTCTAATTGAATAATTGAAAAATGTGTTTATAATTTATTGATTGTGCATTAAACTGTATTCAAATATTAAATTTTATTTATAAATAAAATAGCATTAAAGGAAAAAAATAAATTGCCTCAAACACTTAATTTAAATAATGTAGTAGTGTTGGAGAAAAGCGATCGCGCTAAATATAACAATGGGTAATCTCACTCCATTTCTCCGAAAACAATACCCATAAAAATAATTTATGCACAATACCGAAAATTTTCAATGGAAAAAAAGTATCGTATTTCAGGCTAAAAGCTACAGATTTCGTAGTAATGTCTGCATTTCTCATCACAACACGTTAATATTGACAGCACAGTTGATTCTTCGAAAGGAAATTATTCTTAAATTACATTATATTGGATAAATTACTTAACTTAATTAACATATTTAACTATCCTTTAAAATATTTTTCCCTCTTATGAATACCGGCACTTTTCTCAGAATCACTTAGATAATGTTCAAAAATTAATTTGAATCACTTTGGTTTCCGAGGTATTTGGAATATATATGAATATACTAAAATAAAAAAATCAATTTGTACAGCCGTTGAATTTTTTAAAATATAATTATAACTTTTTTATATTACAAAGTTTTAAAAAAAATTAGTTTTTTTTGTTACTTTCCTTAATATATTATTTTTATGGATGTAAAAGCTATTCTTTAAATTATCATTGTCATTTTTTTTTTCTTTTTTTCAAATATTTCTTAAAGTTTTGGTTGTGTTGTATAACATTATTATAGATTTAGACATTTTATACAATTATAATTTTAAATATTTAAAAAATTTGATGTTTTTGATTCACTTGCATCAGATAAAAGCAGCATTTTAAATATTATTTATATTCCTAAATGTGATATTAAGCAACAATATTCTTGAAAATAAAGAATGTTATTTGCTACTCAATTACTTGCACATTTTCTTTTAAATATCTTAAAAATGAATTTCTGTGTTAAATAAAAGTTATGTAACTCATTTTTCCTAATAAATTTTATTCCTATATTATTGTTACTGAACCATTTTTAAAATTGCTTAGGAAAATAATTAGTAGAAAATAACTTATGTTTATATCATTCCCAATAATTTTGAATACAGTTAATAAAAACAGTATTATTTTTTCTTTAAACACATAGTATTTAATAACAAAAATTTAAACTGTCAATGGAAAATATTTTCTTTTTGTGAATGTTCTTTCCTTTAATTAACTTTTTCATACAGCTCTTTTTGTCCTGTTTATTTTCTCCATTGTGTTTTTAAATCTTAAATTTTAATAATGTAGTACCAAATAAAAAGAAACACAATTAACTTCATTCTGATAAATACTCATGAGTATATGATTTAAACTGATTAAGTGTTTACAAGATATTTATATACATATATTTCAACATTTTGTCTCATCTAGTGAAAACAATAAATCGTGTTAGTTCTGATTATTCCTTATTTAGAATAAAATTTAATGGTGGATATCTTTTTTTTCTAGTTATTGAGTACAATTTACTAGATGGAATCGTATTTTACAATGATTATTTGATTACATTTATTTATAATGCATGTAGAAATAAGATAAATCTTTTCTAACGCATTCACACACACATTTACAAACATTTCTTAAATCAATAAATTATTTTTTTTATAATATAATCAAACAATATTTAAACAAAAAGAAACTGGCATTCTAATTTCATTTTAACGAGTAATAACATACTTCCTTCTTTTTCTGTTAAGTACAACAAAGAGCAGAATTATTCAAAATGAATATCAATTATTTTAAAGTAACCTTAATCCCGACCTCTAGGTTCCACAGAGCAAATTACTATCAAGCGAAGAAAATATCCTCTTCAAATTCGTCCTGCATTTTATTTTCACAAACGAGACATTCTAAAGTACAAAAGAGCTTTTTATAGAATCCAAACAGTAAAAAAGAACAAAAATTATAACTCACAAGCGCATTCTCAAATAGTGCTACTATGTATTGAAAATAATACCGTTAATTCCTGAAACTACATATTTTGATTTTATTTCGAAATGTTCCGTAAGAAACCCGAGTCTAATAATATGGATGTGCACTCAGAAATATAGAAGTAAATATAAAGAAATTATTGTAATGTATAAAAGACAGACGAAGAATTTGCACCTCACAAAAGATAATTTACAGTGTTCTAAGGACAAACGACCAAAACGAGCTGCCCAGATAAAGAACAGATTCGACATAAGCATAGGGTGTTGTGATAGGGTTTTTCAACGGAGGAATAAAATTTAATTTCGTCAAAGGAATTTTCGATAAAGGAAATAAATGAAAGAGATAAGTTTCTGTGAAAAGAGATAAGTTTCTGTGAAAAGAGATAACATGTTATTTATACTCTTTCAAAGCAATTGACTGATCTTTAATTTCATTCCAGCCAGTCGAGAATAAAGTGTTACCGGTATTTCAAAGGGTATGTTGTTCTTTGATTTCATTTCTAATCACTGATTCGTGGAAGTCGAAAATAGAGTTTTTACTTCTTTCAAAAGGTCAAGATGTACTTTTATTTCATACAAATTCTACTCAGTGGTTCTTCTAATTGCTGCTCAATTTCAGGATCCATTGATCAAGTGGTTAATGACGTCACACTTATATCATCACGGATTCTATTGGCAATGGACCTCGTTATTTTCAGCCTCCTTCCAATCACGAGGCCTACACCTGATCTGGCTCATCTCCCTCGAAGCTTCCACACCATGACATCGGGAGGATTTGGAGCTTAGATATATTTAATGCGCTTCAGCCCCGCAACATGGTGGTTCTTCATAAAGCATTCGAATTTTAGCCCACAACTCGATGGAAACATCACCATGCTCGAGTTCCTGACCATGACCTCTAGATTTACATGACAACACTTTCAATGTAGAAGCAGAATCTCTTGAGAAAAAAGATATATCAAGTAAGAAAAAACCAAAATTTATTTTCAATAAGAAAACAAAATAAGAGAAAAATTACGAATACATATATAGATTTTAAGTTCTGCTATAAAAAGATTTTCGTATTAGTTCGTGCAAAGAAAAATGTTGTAGGATCGAAATTCGTAAGGTTGATTAGAATACTATAATTGCCATTCACTTCTTTTGTTTTACTTCTAGTAACAAGCAACCGTTATAAAAATGGCTGAAGACGAAATGCTGGAAATACTTCTCTAAAAATATCTATTTTTCTTTACTTAAAAAATGATTTAATTAAAGAAAAATTAATCAAGTGTTTAGAATAATAAGCGTTTTTGTTTTCAAATCAGCAGCAGAGACAGTTTTATTGTGTTTCATCATACATATTTTGTGCATATAATTAGCTTAATCTCTTAAATAGAATAATTTAGCAAAATATTAAAAAAAATTGATGGAAAATATTTCATTTAACTCACATATTTATCAAATATTTTAGTACATATGTTTTTTTTATACAATATCTAATTACTAAATGTAACATGAAGTAAAAAAATGTCCTTGTTATGTCCTTTTATTAAAATGTTTTCATTATTTCAGAAATAAAATTATTTATAAGAATTCATTTTTCAGTATTTGATTTTTTAACTTTTAGTTTCTGTTTAATTAAAATAATCTTAATATCACTTCTCGAATTTCAAAATGCCTTATCGTTATTTTAGTTTAAATGTCTTAAAATAAACAGAAATAAAACTTACTTTCATTTTATTTTAATATAAAATAAGGCAGTTAAAAATAAGAAACGATTATTTTAATACTACTTTAATCTAGAAATCGTTGAAAACAGCTGAAATGCTGTTTTGTGTAAAAAATGTAAATTAAGTTGGAATTTTAAAATTAAATAATTTAATTAAACCATAAAAAGTTTCATAAGAATCTGCGAAATGAAAGTTATTCTAGAATTTTTGTCGCATTTAATATAACAATTTTATCTTTTTCTTTACATTACACTATTTTTTTGAAAATATATACATTAATTCCTTAATTATATAACTTGATGAACATCAAAACTCTTGTAACAAATCAGATCGAAAAAAATCGTCTGAATGGAAATACACATTTTTTCTGCAAATGAATCTATTTTAAGTTACATTAAATCAAAGATAAATTTAATTTGATGTTTTTAGTTACGTTTATTTATTTGTTGTTCATGTGCTAGTTTTATTTTGTTCATTAACATACCATATTAAATTATTTTGCACTTTCATAACATAAGTTTCAAAATTAAATAAAAGAAAAATTTCAATATGTAAATGAAAAAAACGAAATAATAAATTTATTATGAATAAATGGTCGTAAATAGAGCTAAGATATCGGATTAAAATTTTATGTATTCTATATATTCAACCTATAAAATTACGCCCAAAGATTATTTTTCCACTTTATTACTTAATTTTAGAATATTTATACATATGGTTAAAAATGAGGTTCAAGTGACTGAAGGTAACTGCACAATTTACGAAAAACATTTTGAATTATCGTACATTTTGGCTACAAATGTATATTTTATGACCTTATTGGATTCAAAATCAGAAAAACACCAAAAAAAAGTTTTTAATGTAAATTTTTACTGTTAAAAGGACATTTTATACAAATGTAAGCAGACATTAAGACTTTTCGCAAAACATGGTAACTCAAAAGAAAATAAATATATCAGCAGTTTGTCGATTGAATAACACAGAATAAAAACCTATGTAGGGAATAGACTACTCTTTTGATAATAGAGCCCTTGCGTAAGAAGGTATAATGGCTCAAATTCTGAACACTAACCTTTTTATTAAAGTCATTGTAATTTTCTCTTTATAGCAATATAAAAACACTTACACACGATATAAAATGTCAGGAATAATCTAATTTATGTATAAGTATTTCCACAACACATATATAAAATTCCAAGTTGAATATAATTACAAATATAATGTCGTCAATTTGGACGGGAGGAAAAGGCACTTAAACTCTTCTTGTCACATTTTTCCTTTCATCCCTTTAAAAAGGAGTATTTGCCAAAATTAACACACTCACACTTATACTTGTCATTTGTCACACAATCATAGTCGTGAAACACACAACAAATTACGCTCTATTCCCTTCTTTTGAAATAACTGTATGGCGCACTGAAAATTCTTCCTGTCTCTAAGGCCCGTTAAATTTTTACTAATGTTAATTTCTAAAAATTTAAATTAGCAAACAAATAGTTGGACCAAAATGTTATTTTCTTGTACTGTATAGTTAATAAATATATTTTACTCTATTTCATGACCAGAATACCTCATTTTCTCTTCCGATAATTCTTCCATGCTATTCATTCAGCCTTATTTCAGTTAATTTTTAAACTTCATTGTCTTAAATTTGAAAATTAATGTTAGCACGTTATGCACGTTAAATGGGGAACAGCAAATGATCGTTTCATAGCGATGATTATTATCCTTTACATTCCAGAAAAATGTGAAGTAATTTTTGTGAATAACGCCGGAAAAATGACTGAATGAATATGTATCTATATTTTCTAAATGTGTTTAAAAAAATTCGAAGCAATGAAATAAAAATTAATCTTGAAATAATGCAAAACAATTTCTAATTTTCCTTTTTTAATAAACCAAACAGAGATTTACTTTCACTTTCGCAAAAAAAAATTAGCCTAAGAAAATCATTTAACTTGAAGAAATGTACAAACGATTCAGTAAAACTGAGTCAAAGTTATAAAAATAAAAATACTATTAGTATTTTATGATACTAATATTATTAGTTTTTTTTTTAAACTCTAATATAAGAAAAGTCACCCTTAAGATATATTTAATAAAAGCAAGAATATGTATAAAATTGTACAATATATTTTTTCATAATTATATTTTAAAATACGTAAAATATTTTTAAGCCAAACGTTATTAACAGGCTATATATGTTTATGAAATTGCTTAATACATTTAATTCGGTTTTAATAAAAACAACATTATTCTGAAATTAAATTTCCAAAATGCAATATGTCCATGCAGTATTTAGCTTCTGTAATGTAAACATTTTTATTACGGGATTGTTTAAAAAAAATAACATATTTTATTGTTAAACTAATTTTGCGATTTTCATTTTGAATGAATAGCATTTAATTGGATACCAGGATTTAATTAAATTTTTAAAGTAGGACTTGAAAAGCTTAATAATACTTGAATGTCATTTAATCTATTTTAAAATATCGTAAATTTTCACTATATAAGATGTTATTTTTTTTTTCCGTTTTGAGTTATATATTAATCTAAAATTGAGAGGGAAGAAAGGAAGTAAAAAACCTAGTTTTTTTTTCTTAAATTTACACTTATTTTAGAAACAGTTTTAGAATCCTTTAACGATACATCTATAATGCTAAGTTAATTTTACTTTTCCATCGTTTAGAACTTTAAATTGTTTTAACTGTATTAACATGTTTTTAAAATTCTATTTTTCCCCCCCGTTATGAAACATTACAGTTTTCTTTAATGTTTTTTAAGGTTTGACGGAGCTCTTAAGGCTCCCGTCAAACCGTCATTTTGATTTCATCAGCTTAATGTTAATCCTATGGAATTTCGACTTGAAATCTCCCATCTTTACTATTTGTTCCATTTGAATGCAATAAAGTGCATCTGAAAGAATTAAAAATAATGAATGCTTCTGTGGAATTACTTTTTTCCTCCGATTTTTAAAAATATTTGAAAATATTCTTTAAAGACCGGAAAACTCAAAAACGAATAACTAAAATAATAATAAAAATATTTCTAAAAATCTCAGAAAAAAAGTAATTCCACAGAAGCATTGATTATTTTTTACTCTTTTAAATGTATTTTATTGCATTCAAATAGATCAAATAATAAAGATGTGAGAATTAAAGTCACAATTCCATAGGATTAACATTACGTCCACGAAATCAAAATGGCGGGTAGACGGGAGCATTAAAATAAAAATTTGTGTGATAAGTGCAATGATTTACATACTGAAACTATGTGATTAATTTCCATAAAGCCTGTTTAACTACACTTATCAGTCCAAGATAAAATATACAATAAAATTTTGATCTCCGTTTTCTTTCGTGCAAAATTTCCCTCCTGAATGGATACAGTGACAAGTGGAAGCTTCATCGAAGACACAATTGTAACAGTTTTTCTCTATGCGTTTCTCGAAACATGGCTTGGAGACATTGCCTCTTGAAGTTGGTGTGCAGGGCCTCTATGATCTACGCTTCAAAATAATGAAGACTATTTTACGATTTGGAATTGACATGGATTAAACTACTCTGATGATGGTTACTTTTGTTTCTGCCTTGTTCGTGAGTATAATTGAAAATCAAAAGTTATTCTCTTATCCTGATAAAATTTGATCGGCCATATGCCTCGTTCCTCATTGACCAAATGATCTAGTGCCTTTACCTACAACTGAATTGCCAGTCATTCCTTCAGTTTCTTGATCAACAAAGTGGATATACAATGATCCTTTGTTTCATTTTAGGGTTAGACAGCCGTGATAAGACTCAATATTTGGTCAAATCAGAATGACTGAAAAGACATCTTAAATTGTCATCAAGAAGGTGATTCGGAAAGTACTGAATTTCTTGCAATTCTATATCTTTTCTAATTTTCCATTCAGATATTTTAATACAAATTGCCAAAACACTTCAAATGTTCTATTCTGAAGTTTAAAACTCTGACATTTTGTCACTATTTATTATAATCCCTATACATTAGCCATTTTTACACTAAATTTTTAAATAATGTTTAATTTAATACTTACTTAAATACTTTAGTGTTGGTAATTATTAATTAAAGTGATATTTTTTTTTTACAAAAAGCTACACATTATGTGACAATGTTCATAAAATTCCAAGTGTCATAAATTATTTCTTAAGTGTAGTGATTTCAAATACTCAGTGTGTTTTGAAGATATCGACCATGTGTTGTTCAACGTACAATATTACATAAAACCAATGTAAAAAAAGATTTATAGCTTTGTTTTAACTAATCAATGTTACACAAAAAAAAATTGCAATTCATTGATCAATCTGGAAACGAATGCATTACGAATGTTGTGGTCTAATTAAAATTTGAAGTGCCCAAAATTAAAAAAAAATTCAAAAACTACAGTTATTAAATTCGATTGAAATTGAAAATTCAAATATTTGCAATAAATATTTATTTTGATATAAGTAAATGGGATGATACAAAGAATATCATTTTTTTATTGGGAATGAAATGCATAATTTTTCTTTTATTTTGAGAATTTTTTTAAATTGCTTGCTTAAATAACCATAAAGATACAATTAATATTCTATTGCTTATGTACTTGTAATTCTCATAGTATCTACAAAAGTAAGTGTTAAATTAAAATATTATTTGATCCGATTAATTGAAATATTAATAGATTTCAACATCAAACGATTTTTTTCCCAGATCTCTTAAAACTTTAGAAATATATATTTCTCTTTTAAGGCTCCCGTCTAGCCGCCATTTTGATTTCGTGGACGTAATGTTAATCCTATGGAATTTTGACTTTAATTCTCACATCTTTATTATTTGAGCTATTTGAATGCAATAAAGTGCATCTGAAAGAGCAAAAAATAATGAATGCTTCTGTGGAATTACTTTTTTCC
>BMAW01054039.1:71966-104517 GCA_019974015.1 Nephila pilipes
CACAGAAGCATTCATTATTTTTTGCTCTTTCAAATGCACTTTATTGCATTCAAATAGATCAAATAATAAAGATGTGAGAATTTAAGTCAAAATTCCATAGAATTAACATTAAGCTGATGAAATCAAAATGGCGGGTAGACGGGAGCCTTAAATAACATTTTTAGTCAAGTTTTGTTAGTTTATTTACAAGTATGATAAAAATAACTCAAAGCAAACAAATCTCTTGATATTTTTTTCTTTTCTTTTCTTTTCTGATCAGCAGTTACAAGTATGATAGGTGGAAATTTTAATCTCGTGAATGCAACTAGAGAAACAAAAAAAAAAATATTTAGTTGATTCAAAACATAAGAAATAAATTATTCCTGATTATGAACAGACAGAAGAAATGAATTTATTAGTTTGATAATTAGGAAGAAAGGAAATTTTACTTATTATGAAAAACGGAACTTTAGAATTTTATACCGTAAGTGGCAAAACGGAAATACATAGTACATTGACATGAGTGGAAAAGCGGAACTGTAAAATTTTATGTCTTGAGTGGCAGAACGGAATAAAGATATTTTTATTATGATGGCGAAACGGAATTATAAAATATATCGGCATGAGTGGCAAAGCGGAACCAAACAATTATTTTCTATGAGTGGCAAAACTGAATAAAGAAATTTATTTATGTAATGACAAATAGGCAATACAAAATTTATTGACATGAGTTGCACAAAACTAATAAAATTAATTTAGTGCTGGATTTCAGAAAGGGAAATAAAAGATATTTAATTTTTATGTAGTATATTATCGTCTCGGAATTCGTGAAAATTAGTAAGTTTGTCTTGTGAAACTAAAAACGGTTATGGCTGCCTATAATTTTAAACATTTCACAGAATAATTTAAATTTCGAGTGGAATATTAGTTGTAAATATTAAAATTAAGATTAAGTAGACTCTTGGTAGTTTATAAGTTCTATTTTGTTAAATAAATTTTTAACTCTTTCTTAATATGTTCTTCAGTAATATTTCTATATGTACAAATGAACTATTACTTACAAATACCAATAAAGGCATATTTTTCACGAATTATTAGTTCTTTAAATGCAGCTATATTCTGTAAGGTTTATTAAATGAAAGCAATATATACAAAGTAAGAATATTCTATGCATGTAAAGTAGTTATGAATTTAATAGAAAAATTTAAAACAAAATTAAGATTTTTTTTCTCTCTAGAATTACTTCAGTATTCGGTTAAAATTCGGAATCTTATTAGCATGTACTCAAATTTTGCTTGCTTTTTGTTAAATTTGGCAATTGTTGTACTGTGGAGATGCTTTTAAAATATGAGACTGTCTCACGTAACGCAAGTAAGAATATTTTTAGAAATATATCTTAAATTGAACCTTTCGGAAAGAAAAGAATTTGTAAAAAAGAGCAATAAATGCATTAATATGCTTATCTTTCAATAAATCTATTAATATGCTTATCTTTCAATAAATCTATTAATATCCTATCTTTTTTTTAAAAATAAAGGTATAATTTTTATCACGTTTTAATGCGATGTGGTAATGTGTCAAATAGAAATATAAATTGTCGAATAAAAAGACATAGAGATATACATAAACTGTACTTATTGAATTTGGATAAAATCAAATTGAAGTACTTTACATAAATGTTTAATTTAATCAAAGCAAGAGTGATCTCATATAAAAATGAAAATGATAAAATTGAATAAGTTGCAAAAATTATTCAGTTAATAGAGCGAAATTATTTTGATGCTGCTTCCTTAAGAAACAATAAGAATATTATTCATATTCTAGTAATTTATTCATTTATATTTTAGTAACATATTCAATATAATTTTTACTATTCACATTACACATATATTTCTTTTGAAGTCATTTGATTTAATCGTCAATTGTTTTTTATTTCATTCTTATTAACAAAGATGAATTTTTCTTTGTTAAATAATTTTTTTTTCGTCAGTGTTCTGAATGATTACAAGACACAGGACTATGATATTTGAAACGAATAATATATGAGTTCTGTTTTTACAAAAAAACGTCTATTCTTTAAGCTGTTCTTAGGTCTGCTAGTTTTTTAGATTCCTTGAATAAAATCCCCAAGATATTAATATAAATATATAATTACTTCGCATGATTCTTTACACATTTGGGGGAAAACAAGCAGGTTAAATTTTATGAAATAAAATCATATTTTTAATTAAAGTAATTCAAAATAGAACATTAATTTCTTATTTCCTCAGGACATAGTTAAACTAAGTTATCTTTGGTAATTTCTTAAATCGATTATTATTTATATATGTACATATTCAAATAAAGTAAATTAATTAAATAAGTGGTGATGAAAAAGAATAATTTAAAATCATTTTTTACCATATAGTGTATTATGAACTTAAGCAAAGTCATTTAATATATTATTGAAAAATTAATCAACAATACAACTTCTAATGCATTAATATGCAATGTATAATTATGTTATACTTTAGTTTGCACAGTATCCGAATAATTAAATTCTTAAATCATAAATTTGAAATTATTTTCTCATGCTTTTAGTAAGAAGAATAAATTAATTAAGGTACTTATGAAATGTATTAAATATTCAATTTCATATTCCACTCTTATTCGCTTTCTTGTGATACAATATTAAAAAAAAGAACAAAAATTTTCATTGACAAAATTTTTTAAGTCATCCTTACATTTGATTAAATTTCCCTACATACATAATATCAATATATATATATATATATATATATATATATATATATATATATATATATTTGATTTTGCATCTATATATAAAAACTTGGCTGTTTCTTACCTCCTTTGAATTAGTCTTAGAATATAAGGCCAAAAATACATGATGAAATTCAAAAATAAAGTTTTTGAGGAATTACAAGCGTGCATAATCAAAATTTATTTATCTTATTATGCACATCGTATAATTTTTTCTTACGTTTTGTAAATAAAACCCAATGAAATGGAAATATATTAAAGTTCGTTCATAAATTTAAAAACAACAAAATAAATTAGCTTGGAAAATATTGGGCAATTGAATGGAAAACATTTCAGTTTCTTATTCCATTAGGGTGTGGAAACTGATTACAAAACGGACAAAAGAACGTAAAACCAACCGGTCGGACCTAGCCATTCCATTTTGGAAAACTTTAATCATTACCGTTCCTCAACCTGCTTTGGTGGGTCTATTATAAAACTTACCAAAAGTGGTATTCTAGTTCTACGACCTATATTGCCAGGTCATTTACCTACCTGCGGAAAGTGCGTATTCAGATGAGTTTTTCTATTTCACTGCAGTTCCCGTGGAGACGTTCGATCTAGTTCTTTTGTTCTTTTTGATTTGTGGTTGAGGTGAGCACTATCGTGTGCACGAGGATTGTGTGCTCTGTTAGGGGAACTGTGTAAGAGGGGCATATGTGTGTGTCGTTAGACTTGACGTCGAAAATGTTGGATTGTTGGTTGGATTTTTAGGTAAATATTGACTTGCCAACAGTAAGAGAGTGAGACTCTGAATGGAAGAAAAATATCGGCTATAACTTCAGGCTTATCCAGCAGGGTAGAATCTTCCGTAATAAGCTATGCTTTTAAAGATTTTTTTTGCCTTTGAAGTTAGAGAGAGAAACGATTATGAATAATTCGGGACAGCTAAAAAAAGGTTTTTGTTGGACCTCTGTTTTCGGCGTTTCCGCCTTTTTAGAAGTTCCGTTTCGAAAAAAACATTTCGTTTATTCGACCCTTCATTTCTTTGCATACCCCATCATGAAACTTTGTCCTTATTCCTCAACAATATAGCGAAATTGGATCATTTACTAGTAAATATTATGATACAAGATGGTGATGATAGACTTTTGCATTTGGGAAGATATCATGCAGCCATTTGAAAAATTTCCAAGCTCCAATCACCAAGAAAATTTACCAATTAACACATTTAATTTAGACGTTTCACATTAACATTTACTGAGACATAAAACAATATTAAAAAAAGTATACGTTATCTCTGACATAGGCATTGTTTACAAAATCATTTATAACAGTTGAACATCTAATCGTGTATGAAGTTATCCATTCTGTTTTTGTGACTCCCGTCAAAAGACTTTTGAGTGCGAGTTCCTTCTAGCAGAGTCAGCGATATATATATATATATATATATATATATATATATATATATATATATAATGATTTAACTCAATTCCCATTAATTTCTCACTTAAATAATTTAATTTACTAAATTTGCCCATTCTCTCCCCTGAACGATAATGTTCATTCGTATTTCCTGATACTATTCCTTATTCTTTTTTAATTAATTCAATCACGCGTTCAAATAAATTGCTGATAATGCTCTCTTCCCATCGGAACAGACCTGTAGTGATGATCCCTACCAGACTTTAGGTCGATAATTATCTTCCCTGGAAGTCCCTCCAATCAGACCTTGTGGACTCTGACATTTAATTGAATTTTCCCTCATATAAATAACAAAACACAGCGAAATACGCTCTCTTCTTATGCTTCTCTCCTTTTCATACTGCTCCTCTCTTACGCTGGTCCTTCTCTCACTGACGATCATTTGAAATTTGTATGGTAACTTCGCTTCGGCCCTTAGTGGCCGAAGTCCGACTAAAGTCTGCTACAATATGGAAATAAAAGTATTTCGGCCATGTATTGACAAACATCAAAATAAATACGTTACACTTAGTCGACAGGATTCGTTTACATATATATATATATATATATATATATATATATATATATATATATATGAGTATGTGTAACTGTTTATCTATAAATAGACTTTCAATGTATGCACAAGTGTAAATTTTAGCAGGAAATCTAATTATTAAATTTAACGAGATAGAAAGTATTTGTGGTATGTTTTGTAATTTTTTCCTTTTTTCACATGCATGATGCATGACTTATACAAGATTCCTTTTCGTGCTAAGCAGTTTTCATATCATTTCTTTCTAGAAAAGGTTCGATTCAGCCATCAAATCAGAAGGAAACGATATGCTTTATTCTCAAAGGTCAGAATAATTGCTGTTCTTCAGTGAAATGGGTATTATTAGTTTTCCCGAGTAAACAGTGAGGCATTAAGCCTACCCGGAAAGGGGATGAAGGAACTCAAAGGTAACTGATTAACAAGAGACATTTCTTTCTCTACCCTCCTTACTCCCTTTAATACCTTTGATTGATCTTATTGGTTTATTCGTTCAGAAGGATGTCCATTGATGCAGAAAGTAAATTGTTTGAAATGAATTAGGCAGAGGATAACGGAAACAAATGAATATTGACTAACTGATGTTGTAAGTAGAACTTAAATAAGCTTGAATAAATAATTACGGTTTTTTGCTTATTGTTACCATAATCCTCGTAAAATAAGATAGCTTACGAATATTAAAATTCTATTGATTCCTCTGTTATAGCAGATATCACGTAACGCAGTAATTTGGTTTTTCTATATTTCATTTTATACTTACTTGCCCATCACTATGAGCAATCACTATTGCCTATCACTACTTTGTATTTGTTTTCTTCAAATAAATTAATTTAGAAGAGAAAACATGAAGGGAAATGATGGATGTTTATATTGTTACAAAAATATCAGTCCGTGGTATGTAGGAGTGAAATCACTCCAGCACGGTGCATGATACGAAATGACTCTTTATTCGCAAATATTCAAGACAAGAAGAACACAGGTATCAAAACATGGACAGATTAGCAGCACAATGACAAAACACGGCACTTGTACGGTTTAGAGACACAATAGGAAAATATAGACCTTGCACAGATTGGCAACTCAGATAAAAAGTAGCTCTAATAATAGTAGTAATAGCACTTTCAATAACGTTTAGCTCATCGGCATACTAGCTCGCATTAAGAGAATATGTCTAACGTAATTTCTTCGCTTGGACTCTGGCAGTTTCTGGAAGTCATGGTAGATGTTAATTCAGTCCGGGTTTAGAAAGGTTTACTTGGTCATTTCCCAATCGATCTCTTGACTCCTCATCTGTACTGTTTAATAGTTTTTTTTCAACAGGAATGGGGATCATAGGAAAAAATCTGGTGAAGTACACAACTATCTTTCTAATCGAGGTATTTATAAGAATTCAGAATTTTCAAGAACTTAACATTTTGTTTTCAAGATTCCCAAGTCTCCAAAATGATTACTATATTCTTCATCAGTGTTTGGGGTTCATTCTTTAAGCTCTCCTTGGTAAACAACTAAGTTTCTGCTATACATCTTTCTATTATAAGATTAACATTGGAAGGAAGCGTCACAGAAGGTTCGTAAGAACATAAGCAGTAAAGAGGTATCACAAAAAATAAATAATATAAATTGAATTAACCACTGCAAAAGCTCGATAACAATAACTCAAATTGTGATCAAATTGTAACCAAAATGATTGAAAAAGTAGAGATGAGGCGTTTTGGATACGATCTACTGCTTCCGAAATTTGCTTAAGGGGACCTCGACACCTTTTGACCAATTTTTTTTATTTAAGCGTTTAAGCTTATCTTTTGTGTATGTTATTAACAGTTACTATTAAACAAAATAATTTTACCATGAAAAAAGGGCTTAATTTGATAAATATTTTAAAAATTAATTTTTTAAAAAAATTTCAATGATATTAAAACTTTTTTCTTCTTTTACAATTATCATTATTTTGAAACCAAAATTTTTTTCAGGCTCATAAGAATATATGTAACCACTTTAGGGATCGATTTTGCAATAAACAAATTAGTTATTGAGAAAAAAAAATTAAAAGCATACATCTATGGAAAATAGGTAAAAAAAACATGGTTTCAGCTACTTTTTCTATTATAATATTTTTTTCTATTCAAAATATTGAAAAATGGATCCCTAATTTTATCAAGCATATTATAACAAATAAACACACTAAAATTCAATTTTTTTATTAGATATCTGTTAAAGTTTTGTAGTTTTAAAGATCGTGGTTTCATGAAAAATCCCAAACTGAGAAAATGCTATTTAAAGAATAATAATCAGTAAAAAAATATCAAAACAATGTCTAATTTTTGTAATAATTTTTCAATATAATCTATATATATATAAGCGAAATACCACTGACTGACTCATCACGATTTTCGACTCATTCTCCTCGCGTTTAAAATCTCCCTTAATTTTAAATAGCTAAATTTTCCTTTAAATTGGTTTCGGAACGGCATTTCTTTTTAATTCATTTTAATTTAATAGTTTAATTTTTCTTTTTATAACCTCTCGAAATCCCGCGGAAAACAGCTTTCTCGAAGTCGCTTTCGTCTTCGAACTGATGTCCCACCCCTTAATCTACTCTCCGCCCATTGCTATATATGCTTCTTAGCTTACGGCTACAGCATCCAAAAGCAATGCGCGCTTTCGTAACTTTACTTTCCAACTTTGTTTCGGCAGTTCCTCACTCTGCCGAACGCCCAGGCGTTTGTTGCCTTGATCCTAATTATGATAGCTTTTTACAATTCTGATAAACTTTAACTAATTATGCTCTTTAATTATAAATTATGATGAGAGGGTAAGTTTTTAATTTTTAAAATAGGTACCTCGTAATTTTAGCCTTTACCGTTACCGACTCATCACGATATCTCTAAAACTATACAACCGATTGACTTGAAATTTGGTACAGTTACTCATTTTGCGATGTAGACGCTCACTAAGAACGGATTTTACGGAATTCTAATCCTAAATGTAATTTTCATCCGTTAATCTTTTCTTATCCATTGGTTATGTCATTTTTGGCGACTTTATCGCTAAAAAATGATATGACCGACGCCAAACGGAATATATTTTTTTTATATGTATACTGTGTATTGCTACCAATTCAGTTTATTTGGCGAGATTTGCGCGTGCGAAATGGAAAATACCAAATAATTTAATATTGATGCGCTGATGGAGGATGGATTTATCACCAAATATCTTCCACCGCCAAGTCGAAGCATTTCAATGACCTTGCATTGTGAATTTTTAAAAGCTATACTATGGTAACCCCAGCTGACTTCCGCCCGCTTTGCTCAGCAAAAAATAATTTTTTATTGTTGTGGAACCTAGACGTAAGTTTTAAATTTATGAGAAAAGTATTTTATTATTAATAATGATTGATAAATTACATTTGTAAATCTAAACGCAATCTTACGAAGATATTGAAGTTGGCTTTTAACAAATGAATAATAACGGTATGTTATTCATATCATTGATAAAAAAAAATAAGTCGCTGTCAAAATATTTATTGCGATGTACGCATTAACTGTAACCTAATGTAAACATTTTGCAAAAGTTTTGTTTTTGTATTTTGGCAATTTTTAGTTTATGGTTTCTAGGAAATAAACGTTTTTGTTTTTTTAAAATGGCTGGATATTTTATCGTTTTCAGAATACAGAATTATTTTTAATGATATGATTTTTTAAGAGCTATTCTGTCTATTCAAATGCGGTTTTAGATATGCTGCTAGCGTAAGAGTTATCCCTATGTAAAAAGGATAACGTAATACGGGTGATTTCTTGCTAAATTTTTTTTCTATACTTTATCTTTTTGTAAGTATTTTTTGTTGAATTTTTAAATAATTTGATTTTAAAAAATTAATTGTATTTTTTAACTTGAAAAGTATTTCATTGTAGGTTAATACAAATTGATTTTTCTTATTTACTTTTCAGTTATAGTTTTTAATAATGGATGTTGAATATACTTGGATAGATAGAATACCTACTCCTTTCAAAGTTTTTAAAATTCTTGGCTACGGAGCAAGTTTATTTTCGTCTCTGTCTTTGCTGGTGTTCGGTGACTATCGATGGCGTATAAAATGAGAAATATTATCGTTTCTCACATGTTTAACAACTGGTATCGTTTTAAATGCTACACTCAAATACTACCTGGCGCTCCTTATAATACTAACGATTTATATTTTACCGAAAGGTGTAAACCAAACACGTATGGATCTATTTGCGAAATTATGGCAGTGGCAGAGCTATTTCCCTATCAGTTCGAAGTGTATCAAGGCGTCTGCCTTATAGCTTCTGTTGGTGAAACAATTCAGAGAAAAAAAAAATTACGTTTTACGGGAAACTATAATAGTGGACATTTTGATGTTTATATTGAAATAGTTGGATTAACAAATAAAAGTAAAGTTAATCTTGGTGATGATAATGTGAAACAAAATGAAGAAAATGTGTCATCTTTAGTGTTTCATCCTCAAGAAAATGTGTCTGTGTTAGTTTCAAAGACTCAATCAATATCTAACATTAATTTATAAAGTTCAAGTGAATAGATTATTAATGATATAATATCTCTTCAATTGAATAAAGGTAAAAAAAAGAGGAAAAATATTCACAAATTCAATTAGATATGAACAAGTAAGACACGCTTTTGAAAGTATACTCAAAGTCATCTTGAAATACATAGAGAAGTTGCTTCAAAATATACTAAAAGCCATCCTGAAGTACATAGAGCAGCAATACGAAAATACTTTTCTAATAACCCCCTATGAATCAGGCAGCTGTAATTAAATGCAATGAAAAAAGATCAAAAGTTAAATTAGTGCCTTGGATTTCGAAAGCTTTGGTTTTAAATATATATAACAGATATTGACTATTTAAATGATAAAATCGCAGATAAAAAATATCAGAAAACGTTTGTCCTGTTTGTAGTGCCATGCTTTAAAATTGATAGAAGAACCTCCAGGAATGTGCTGCAGCGGTGATCAAGTCCAAATTCCTGCTATTAGATCCTACCCTGAACCTTTGAATAGTCTTCTTAACCATAAGGATCAGCTTTCAGAATATTTTCTTTCTATAATTATTTTGAACCACGGTCAAGTGACGAGGACGACAACTGAGCTGGTACCCCCCTCTCCTAACATCCACACCACACCAACGGGAGGACTTCGGACCCCGACAGATTTAACGTGCATCAGCCCCGGCTACACGGCGGGTCTTGGCGGCCAAGGATTGAACCCGCGACTGAACGAAAACCGCCGGCCACTTATCCGAAACCTTGATTACTAGGCTACCTAAAGATTGGTACGCCAATAATGTTATTGCGTAATTTAAATCCTCCTAAATTATGTAACGGCACCAGACTCAAAGTGAAAACTCTAAGAAAAAACTTTATAGAAGCGACTATTTTTACAGGAAAGTATGAGGGTGAAAATATATTCATTCCAAGAATACCATTAATTCCATCAGATTATCATTTTGAATTTAAGCGTTTACAGTTTCCAGTTAGACTTTGCTTTGCGATGACTATCAATAAAGCACAAGGGCAGAGTTTAAAATTAGCTGCTGTAGATTTACAAAGTGTCTGTTTTTCACATGGTCAATTTTATATGGCATGTTCAAGAGTTAGTTCACGTGAAAATCTAATCAACCTTCAACCAGAAAAACGAACGAAGAATGTTGTCTACAGAGATGTTTTGGAAATGTAGGCATATTATTTCATATTTTTCTAATATTTAACTATTTCTAAAATAAGAATAAGATAAAATAATAATGAATGTAATAATTAAGATAAATAAATTGATATAATAAAAAATAAAAATGTAGTTGTCACCCTCAAAAATTGCCATGCATTCAAAATAAAGACAATAGAAATGTAATACACAAAAAAATCGTTTCAACAGGTTTAAAAAATAAAAAAATATATATAAAATGTATTTTTATTTTTATGTTGGCAATTTTTACATGGTTTTGGCCTACTGGGGATCCGCCATGTAGAATAATGGGAACACATCGCACTACACACTACCTCATCGGTGATGCGGAATTCTGTTCAACGACAGATTTACGGACTAAATTACATTTTCATTGATGAATTATTAACACTTAAATACTTTTCTCATATGTTTGAAAGTCATGGATAACCATTATTACAGACAATCAATTTCTAAAATTTTTAAATTCAGATTATAATTAAATTTAAAAATTGAAAAATTTCTTGATATTTTACGTATAGGTTCCAAAATATAATATTATCGTCTGCCCAGCGAAGCGGGCGGGTATCAGCTAGTGTATAGATATATACCTTTGAAATAAAGCATAATACAGTTCAATTTAAAAGCATTTAACAAAAATATAAGCTTTTATAAAAAGTTTGTGTGAGCGAGGAATTTAAATCTTCATTTAACTGCTCTTTGAAAGAAACATATATTAAATATATTTAAAAATAAATGAAATATATAAGATAAATAAAGTAACAGTACATGAAATATACAATGGAAAACTTAAAATAATTTTTAAAATTTATTTTGATACTTAATTTCAAAATCTAATGTAAAATAAAATAAATTTCAATCAAATCGTTTCAAAACTTCGTATAGTTATACCAGAGGTATCAAGGTACATTTTGAGTTAAAAATTGAAAAATGTATATTTTCATCGATTTTCGGCATTTGAAAGGTGCCAAGTCCCTTTAACGAGTAGAAAACAACACGACAAATGACAATAGACGACTTCATAGCAAAAGAAGAATAGTTAGGATCTTCGTTAAGAGCAAACTTTACATTTGTGAATGATTCGTGACGCTCTGACTACGTTACCTAGTATTTTATCATTCACAGGTCACAAAAAGTTCACACGGTCAAGAGTCAATGTAAACAATCAGATGATCAAATAATTAAACATGTTTATCTTTCTAAATATAAACAAATATTTGGATGCTTATCACGAATGTGGAACAAGCTCTTATGCATCCAAGCGTAAAGGTTAATAATATAAAATTCTTCTTATGTTACAATTGACTAATTCAATTCGATTTCGTATTAACCGTTCACCGATTTCACTTCACATAAATCATCGAATCCTTCAACATATTTCTTCTTAGTGTATGACTAGGATTAATGACCTAGTTCAAACATTTTAATCTCTACTTCTTATTACCAACGCTAATATGAAACTCAGCGTAGGTTCTAAATGTTGTCAAATCAATCCACTTCGCTGTACTTAAATATTTTCCTCTAATTTACAAAAGAAGAGGTTGTAAAATGATATAATGCCATATGAAAGTCCCAAGAGTTTAAATGAAGAAAAATAAGTTGGAAAACCCATTAGTATTTCTCTATGTTATATAAAACATATATTATGCAAAGTAATATGAAAATAACACAAAAAAAAAACATTTTGTGTAATTTTAGTCGTTTATTCTCTTTTTCCTTTTGGCTATGGCTTCAAAAGACCCGATTCCTTCATTTTTTGTCACACAGCTTAGGAATTAAACGAGGTCTTACTGTTTATACTTCGTGTTTCATTTATTTTGTTAAATTTGATTCTCTCAATTGTGTATTTTCTAGTTTTAAGGGTTTTAAAATTTTTATTGAAAGAGGAAAATTAACTACATAACTCTTTCACAAAACCCAGCAGAAATACTTGAATGGGACAGTAAATATTTTTAACAATACATATCCCACGATTAAAAATGCTCTATAATTTATTTCAATGTCATTTCCTAAAGTGAAGGACTATTCAAAATGAATAATCCGCATTAAAAATGCTATATTTTCGTAAATAAACAACACAAAATGATAAGTAATACAAAATGCAAATGGAATAGATGGAAGAACTTGACAAGTGTTTGTTATTGATTCCTTTACTTACGTGTGTATTGTTAAGGCGGTATATAAATTCCTTCCAAATACGTTGTAAAGTTCCGGTGGTAATGATTGTTTAGCAGCAAAAACCCGTTGTTTAAGTTCCAATAAATTAAGAGCCAATGGTGATGCATACATTTTATCTTTTACAAACCCCCGAAGAAAGAAATCGCTTGTGGTCATATATAGCCAACTATGTGCCATCAAGTCATGTATACCTCTGCAATAGATAAATCTGCGAGGTAACTTCGCGAAATTCACTAAAACCACTTTTTTGAAATAGCTTTATGAAGAAGATACGAGGACCACTTATTGTTCGCAATGTAACTTTTCTCAGTTTTCCTAAGTATTCGTGTATTATTTATCATTTTGTGTCGTTTATTTTTGAAAACATGGAATTTAGAAATTGGATGACTCATTTTCAATTGCCACCTCCAAGTGAATTAAAATAGCATGGTTAAATAATTCTTAATTAAAATACACTGCGCAGTCTCTCTCCCTATTTTGACTCATCATATAATTCAGTGACCTAATATTCCGTGTTCAGATACATGTAAATTTTAACTTACGTAGCAGTTTTAGTTCTTTAATGTTTTATGAAAAATTCTAAATAGGATTGATAATATATACTGAAATCGAAAAAGCCTTAGTGTAAAAGAAAAATATTCATTGGGATGTTGTAAAAGTTATCTCATAAGACATTTATAAATGTGCTACTAATCGTGCTAAAAATCCATTACGTTCCACGAAAATTTGTTTGTATTCAAATATATATATATATATAAGAAAACTATTCAGAAAGGAAGGAACGTTTTGGATTTGAAAAGAAACTAAGTACAAGAAAAAAAAATTATTATATACATCAGAAAGAGCGACTAAAATTCTACTTTTCCACAGTCACCAAACAAACTGAGGCACTTTTCACAGCGGTAGGCAAGCTTAGAAATTCCTTCTTCATAGAATTCTGCCGCCTGCGATCTCATCCACTCAGTGACGCGCACCCGCACCTCCTTGTCGTCTCACCCACGTCTCATCACCAGTTACGATTCGATCCAGTAATGAATCACCATGTCTTTCGTAGGCATCCAGAAAAGTCAAAGCTGCAACCATTCATTGAATTTATGGTGGTCTGTAAGCAATTTCGGCTCCCATCTTTCACAAAATTTGAGACAGCCTATCTTTTGTGTGACAATTTCAAACAACAAAGTCCGTGAAACTTGTGGAAAACTAAGCGAAAGCTCCGTTATTGTGAAACGGCGGTTTTCACGAATCTTTTCATCAACTTTAGCGACCAGTTCGTCAGTCACAATGCTAGGGCGTCCACTCTTCTCTTCATCGTGAACGTTAGTTCGGCCATTTTTAAACTGAATGCACCATTTCCGGATTGAACTTTCATTCATTACGTTGTATCCGTACACTTCACACACTTGCCGATAAATTTCCATAGGTCTTAGGTTTTTTTGCCAACAAAAACCGTATCACAGACCGCACCTCACAAATGGCGGGATTTTTAATTACAGCGCATATTTTAAATTTGAATATCAAAAAAACGGGCAGCGTGGAAATGTTCCCGTTTTGATGGCTGGACGCCGACTGAGATGCCCAGCACGCAGACACCAAAATATAAGTGAACGGCCCACGCCTAGCGACGTCAGACGGTAGCGGTATTTACTTTCTGAATAGCCCTCGTGTGTGTATATGTATATATTATAGATGCGAAATTTTATGTATTATATTATTCATGTTTTATTCACATACACATATGTATTGAAGTACATTTGTTAATGTATCATACACTAATTAACAAGTGATTTTTTATCGTTCTGTGAATTGGCTCTTTGACTTCATGAATTCGCAACATAATAAAGACATACTATCAAAAATTTGCTACTCGAAACAATGCAAAATATAACCGTAGTAGATATCAATAAAAATAATCGAAGATAAGATCGTCGAGACTGTATATTAATAGGGCAAATTTACTTGCAATGATATATGTGACCAAAATATATTTGATTAATAGAAAAATATGAAATGTATAAAGAAAAAAATAAATAACCAAATATTGCCTTACATCTCCTTACGGTAAATCTACAAATAATAGTATAATAACGAAGTCTATGTATAGTATTGTAGAGAAAGTCTTCTGGGGAATTGGTCAAAAAATGCTTAAGCACACTAAAATTTGTTGAAGAGGTAGGAAATTTAAAGTATATAAATATCTTGAAAAAAAAACAATTTTTAATAAATGCTTGTATAAAGTAAAATTCTTTCCCTGAAATGCCTATTTTTGAAATGTATTCATATATGGAGAATATCAATTTGTCTTATAAACAACTAATTATAAAAAATGGCTAGCATGGTACAGTATTTCCTTAAATTATTGGTTATATTCATTCCTTATCATATTTCATAATACATGCTATAAATAGATACACAATTATTTTTTCTCTCTATTCAATGCAATTTCTCTTGGCCTAAATTAGATTTCTTTCAAACTCATTACTTTGTGTCGGAGATAATAACTTTTGACGTAGTTATGCTCTTATTTGCCTGAGTAATTAACTGGTATCCAAAATCTTTTTAATGGTAATCTCTGGAAACAAGAAACTTCTTTATCAAATGAATGGATAAATTATGTTCTTCCGAATGTATAATTCACAAAGATCCTTGGCTCCTAATTCTCCAGATTTTCCCATTTGGGTTACATCTACTTATTCTTTTCTCTAATCTTCTTTGATGAATCTTGTTTTTAAAGGCGGAAATTCCATTTATGTTGTTATTTTTACAAAATCTATTTTTCCACCTTTTTATTTTTATTCTCACTTCAACTATGCATGTATCCAAATAGAGGAAAGGTAATTATAGTTATATTCTTAATAACAAACTAAATTTTAAAATTAAATAATCAGAGATGAATAAATTTAAACGGTAGCTTTTCAAAATTAAAATATTATTTATGATTTATGGATTTGTCAATGATATAATGAATTTTTCAGTGTTTAATGTAAAAAAGCTACGTATGTAAGAAGCATTGCAAAATGTTAATTTAATGCAGATAAATGAAAAATTTATTTCTTAACAAATAATAATTAATTTTCCTTTGAGCAAGCGAAAATAGTAAAATATAAGTATATGTTTTAAAAATATAATTTATTATTATTATTTGTATCTTTCTTGTATAAAACACATTCCATTATATTTCCATTTTATTGAACAACATTTCAAGAAAATTAGAAATAAAGGAAAGAAATTAAACAGTGTTTATGCATTTTAATTATTTTGTTAGTTAAACTTTCCATTAATATATTCCGGACAACCTTATTTTTATGTGACAAGTTGATTATTTATAGATGTTGTATTTGATTTTTTAACTTTTTCAAATATGTTTTTTATTACGGATATTTTTAGAATGCTTATATTTCCCTAATTTTTTTCATTTAATTCTTTATTGATATTTATATTTTAATTAATTTCAATTATGTATATATATAAAGGTGGAGCTATTATATAAGTAGACTTGCGTTTTAAGACATCTTATTTTGATTTCATACATATTTCCTTATTATCACCAAACCTTACACCCCACCTTTAGTTCTACAGCACTCAATGCGAACCTTCTATTGTCCAAAACAGAACTGGAAGTCTTTTTTTGTTAGATCTATCAGGAGGCGTGTAGCTTAACTTTCACTGAGTTTCATCGGACTCGAATATTGTTAATTTTAAAGCAGACTTTTGCTTAGGAAAAAGATAAAAGTTGCATGGTGCAAGATCCGGAGAATATGGTGGATGTTCTAACACTGAGCTGCAGTACTAAGCGAGAAATCTCTTGACAGATAAAGTGGTAACACTTGTCATTCTACAATTTGGGTTTTCGTACCTTATTGTTTCAATGTGTTCTAGTAGAATATGAAAGGTGTATGGTTGAATTTGACCTTCAGAAAATCAGCGAAGATATGCAATCTCATGAATATGGAAAAAACCCAATCATGGTTGCTTCGTATTTTGATTTGTTCATTCGAGTCTGCTCCTCTCTTGTTGAAGATAGGTTCTTACAGCTCATGGATTCGCTCTTCGTTTCTGGATCGTAAATAAAAAACCCACTATTCGTCTTTTGTTATTATCTTTTCCAATATGTTTGCAGTATTTTCAATATCATTCAAAGTGTCAGTACAGACATTTTTGCTAACTTCTTTGCGTTCAAATATGATAATTTCAGTCACCATTTCGGGGGTTTTTTTTGGCACAATTTTTGCATGTTAAAATGCTTATATAAAATTGGCTGCACGAATTCCAAGTCAATTCTTAGTTTCAACAAACCCACGAATACTTATTACACTTAGTTTTATTGACAGTGTTAAATACTGTCGCCTTAAAATGTAATAGATAATACTTAACAAGCGTTGTTTAAACATGATACCTAGGAAGATATTTTTTTTTTCACAAATTGTACCCTAAATCGCTATTCAATTAAAGTTCAATTGTTCTGCTTAGTCTCGAATAAATTGGTCTAAGACAATTTAAAAATATTTTTTTTCGTTTTCAGCTGTTAAATTGATTTCTTAGTTTTAAATTAAGAAAGGAATAGGTCACTCATTCTTAAAAAATAATTTGTGACGAAATTCTGTGCGCTAATTACTAAATGTAAGTAAACATAGCTAATTTGTGTTCGGATCATTTCTTTAATTCTAAAATTAACACGAATAAATTCAGAAGAATTTTAAGAAATTAATGTTAGCTGTTTAATAACTGTATATCATAAAATTTTATATTAATTCTAAAATAACTTGAACTGTTTTAAATACAACCTATATGTTTATATTTAACTGATTTATATACGTGCAATAGTGTTGTAAATGACAATTATTAACTGTTTTATTACAGAAAGCTGAAAATTGAAGTAATCTACAGTTTTTTTCATAAAGTTTATATTATTATTTCATTATATGGAAATGGTTTAATTATAACAGAGATATTCGAAATGGACACTTATTTTTTTTTTAATATTATTCTTACATATCTCACACTGCTCTACATACATATAGGCACCATCCTTGCTTACATATTTTTACCCTAGACTCTCTTTATACTTCGAAAGCTTCCGTTCAAGAATTCAGCAGATTGAATTCAATCTTCTTTAAATTACAGAGGATTGCTACAAGATGTGACTTCCTTTTGTTAGTAATAATTAAATCTTTACGATAGCCGCAATAAATTCACGTATATATTACAACATAAACATGTATTCTCAACAACTTTATAAGATTCTTATCATCCCAAACAAAACTGGATACAACAATAATGGATACAACACGGACAATATATCATTTCCTGAACTCATATGAGAATCGAAGCTCTTGTTCATTGGATAAAGAAATCTCGATTCTCCGACATCCAAAAAGATAAAGTATTTTCTGGTGTTTTTTCATTCAATCAAAAGAACAAAAGTTCTACCAACGACTTCTAGGAATTCTTCTAAGGAACTAACCGCATTCATAGTAGGCTTCGACTGCACAAAGAGAAATATATGTTTCGTATTCTATTTTTCAGAATAAAAGAATAGAGTTTCGAAGAATGTTCTGATCATAACAGATGGTGACATTCCAATCTGTATAAAACATTGTAGACAGTGTAGCTCATTGAAAAGGGAATAGTTTGTGAAATATCATTCTTGCACATAAAAAAAATATTATTTAAAGAAAATGGTAAAGGTTCTGAAAGATTAGGATACGCTTCAACATTATATTATCATAAGATAATATAATGTTGAAGCGTATTATCATAACACATCAATCAATAACTCCCGAGACTAACCCAGAGATGGCGCTCGTAGTAAACCAGTAACCAGGTCTTTCTAGAGTACTAACCTTTGCTTGAAACGTGTCAAAATTTTAAGTCGATCGGACCAGGAAAAAGGTTTTTTGAAGTGAAGTGAAAAAGGGTTTTTCCAAGTGGGTGCCGCGATTGCTTTCGATGGAACAAAAACAGCAACGAGTCGATGATTCAGAAAGCTGTTTATCGCTATTTACTCGCAACAAAAAAGATTTCTTGCGAAAAAAAAAAAAGAAGAAGAAGATTTGGAAAAGCGTTGGAACGATTGTATCACCCTAAAAGGTGATTAACAAAAGGTGTTATGTTGATGAATAAAAAAAATTTTTGCAAAAAAAATGCTGTTTTTAATGTTAGTCTCGGGAGTTATTGATTGATGTGTTAAGATAATATAATGTTGAAGCGTATTATCACAAGATAATATAATGTTGAAGCGTATTATCAGCGTAAGTTATTTTTATCAGTCAACTGAAATGTTCTTTTGTATATATTGTATGGAACATTAAATATTACATACATTGGAAAAATAATTATATTCCTTCGAAATAATCGTTTAAAAGTAATAATATAATGCATTCCCTGATAACAAAGCATTAAAGGAAACAGAGTAAAATGCAGTCATTTGAATTTATAATAAACAGAAAATTTCTTCCCCACCGGAACTAATTCTGACTCCAATCTCCCATTGTACATTAAACTGTCAAATATCTAACTATATTTTACTAATTTTATTTCCTTTTAAATGTTCCTTAGTTAATAAGTTATTGTTGTCATTGAGATTTTCGAGTGGTAATTTATTTTAACATTCCACTATTTCCTATGATAACATTCCATTGAGAACGGGAAACTCATAAGAACTAAAACATTTACATAAATTTAAAGTTATAATTAAACTACAAGCCTTGACTTTTAATAAACAAAGATAAATTTCACTGTCACTTTTATCCTTACATATGAATAATTTCTGAATATCAATTAATAACGTCATACTCTGCACTTCAAATTGTAATAATAGAACGTGGATACTATTTCACTCATAATGAATTGAATTCTAGAAAACACATGCATCAGCATGGCTAAGGGAGTAAAACTAGCATAGCTACCGCCTACCCTTATTTGCAAAATACGATGAATCGTAACAAAATTTATTTAGTTCCTAAAAAAGAAGGAAAGACCAGATCTATGGAGCAACAGCACGTGGATTTTCCACCAATACAATACCCCGGCGCACAATCCGTTCTCTGTGAAACAGATCTTGGCGGACTCACGCATTACTGTACTTGAGCATCCACCGTACTCGCCAAATCTCACACCATGCGACTTCTATCTGTTTCAAAAAGTTAAAGGTGCATTGAAGGGAAGACATTTTCAGTCTGTAGAAGAGATGAAGGCGGAAAGGCAAGATCAGTGAAGAAATTGACACTTAACGATTTGAAGCCTTCTTTAATTTGTGGAAAACTCGTATGTAGTGATGTATTGATAGGGAAGGAGAGTATGTTGAAAGGGACTAAAAGGTATTTGTATATATTTTCAATAAAGCTAAATTTTAAGACCAATCTGGTTATTTAATTGTCACTCATCGTATGCATCTCAAAGAGAAGATCGAGAAGAATATTAAAATGACAGCAATGATAGTAAATTTAACATATATAGCTTATATATCGATAAAATTTAAATATTCTAATTGTTCTTTTGAATTTTGCACGTGATATTAATCCAAAAATGTATCATTTTGAACAGGTAATATATAGTATTTAAAGACAAAAACAAACATTCTCTACATTTCGTCAAGAGCTTAAGTTCTCTCAGTCCTGTGTTCCGTACAAAATAAAGTTGTAAATTCCATACGTTTAATTGCATACTTATTCAAATTTACTTCTTATATAAATTTAGATAGTTTGTTAGATTTAAAAAGGAAGTAACTATAATTAGAAGAAAGTTTCAAAAATACAAGCTTAAGCATGCTTTTAATGTTGTGCACACACTAGAAAATGCTTAAATACTTTGATTTTTTTTTCCTCACTAAGGGTAGAAAGAAAATACTATGATCCTTGCGTTTTTCCTAATTCACTTGCTTTTTCAACAAAAGTATTACAATAAAAGTTAAAACATATTGAAAAGAAAAAAAAATAGTTCTTATTTCCCATTTTAAATAAAGTTTAAATTTTTAAAACAGTTTTCTATATCTGGCTAACTAATATTATGTACTTTTTCGATTACAATATATTTTTTTCTTCTCAGAAATTTCGTGATACATTTCTTTCCCCTGTTTAAATTTTCGAAAATAATTGCAATTAAAATAAAACAATCTTTCTCTATGATATAACTTCAGATAAAGAGTTACTGTAAGGTAAAATGAATCTGATTTTTTCAAGATTCAGTGAAATATTTTGAAGGCATCATCAGTTAATTGGCGTTTAAATAAGCCCCAAAAATAATTGCTTATTCTGAATTGAAATAAACGTATTCTACTTTCCTTATTCATAAACATAAATATAACTCAAATAAAGCTTGAACTAGCAAAACTAATTTTAGAAAATTTTTAAAAACTCGTTCCTAAAGATAGCATAAACTTTTATGTAATAATTTTCAGTGACATTATACAAGATTAATTCAAAAAACACCTTTTTTGATGACATATTTTTGACTAGGCAAGTTGATGCTGTCATCTGTTGAACAATATCAAAACTTATTTGAAACTGGACTGTAGTGACTGTCCAGGACTGGACTGTAGTGACTGAACACTGATCAGTACTAGAGTGGACCGTACTAGTTAAAGTGCCTTACCCTGTTTCCAATTCTCATTCCCAGAACGAATTCTTATTAAACCACCTTCGTACAGTAACTATCCTGAAAAAAATTGGAATAGAATCACCTTTGACACAATGAAACATTTGATTTATGTCATATTCCCTTTCAGACAATATCATAGTTTTAAAATAAAATGATATTTTCCATAGCTGTATTTTGTTTGTGTTTGCATCTTGTTTAAATATGAGCTCAAATATTTTTAAAGAAACTGTAGAATTTTTTTACTGAAATACTTCTAAGAATCTTTTTATCTTACTGCAGTAAAAAATCGCACAAAGATTCTTATATCTGCCAAAAACTCCAGCAGAATTTTATATTAGAAGTATAAATATAAAAATATACATTTTTGAAATTAAGTATTCCCATTTCAAAAAGAATTGTACATTTTTGTCACAACGGATACATTTTCATGCTACGTATTAGTCCAAAGCTATCCTTTGATGTTCAAAACAATCTTAAACATAAGTTCAAGAAAATCTCGCATATATGGCGCAAAACCAAAAAGTGCTTATATAGGAAGAACCCTACTATATATAATCTTTTGAGAATACAAGTTATTTGAAATACAGCATCAAAATTTCAGCGAAAAAATTTAATACACATGATAAAAATACTGAATAAGCCATATCAGGGAAATTGTACAGTAATGTAGCATTAAGTATGTAAATTTACTTATAAAGATATATATAAAGATAATATATTATTATCTGATATTAACCAGTGGGAAATTATACAACGTAATATTCTTTGTATAAATGTATGATTTTAAAGTTTTCTTTCGTATTAATTTTCCTTTTGAAATCCCCCATTATAATATAATTTGGAATTCTCTATAGTGAGGCTCATCTTCATCAGATATTTATAAAATTACGAAAGACATGATGATAAGTTCTTCCAAAAAGACATGTATTTACTTAAAGAAAATACAAAGTTCTTCACTAAATTTAGAACATAGAAATACAATATCTACTTCAAAGCAATAAACATTTATCTCCTAATCAAATCTCCTTCTTCAACGCAAAGTCCAACGTCACATATCTTACACATATATTTTGTCAACTTTTGACGCTTCACGCAAGATTTTGAGCATAGGGCACATCTTCTTCGTCCTATTTTTCATTTAATGGCTATGTACAGACATGGATTATTTTCGCTATCATTACTGTCAGATTCATTCATTAATTCGCAAATCTCAGTATCAGATATATACTTTCTTTTCGTCATGACTATCGTTACAAATAAAAACCGACCTAATGAAACGAACAGCTCAGAGCATTTGCTTTACTAAAAGCCCTAACCCCATAAACATCCATAAGTTCTCCTTCGAACATCTAAGAAGCACAAGAAAGAAAAAAGCAAACCGAATAAAGTGCACCCTTTAAATCATGTCATTACGTTTGAAGAGCCGCGCAGCAGCACGCGATTTTAACAATTACTCCCCCCCCTCCTGATAACCAGAAGTGAAATCTAACCCCGTATCACCAAGGTCAACACTCCAAATTACCTATCCATATAGATTTCGCGGTGTTGTAACGCCATATAGTAACGTTAAAACAATCAAATAAAACGTTATCATCAAACGTATCTCTATTGATACGTTGGGCTGTAGAAGACACTCCCGGAGCGTATCTAATGTCATACGTTTGACACAAGAGAGGAAATGAGAATGTATCAAATATTATACGCTGGGAGTGAATGGGTTAAATGGAATTTAGGAACTCAGAGTTTTTAATAATAACAGTTCCGACTACCAACTAAGAAATATAGGGCGGCGTTTAATAAAAAAAAATTATCATCACACCATCTGGCCAATATTTGTTGTAAAGCACTCCCTTCCCATTTTACTAAATTGTGAATAAATTTTAAAATATTCAGATATTTTATAGTCAATGAAGATTCCTGCTCTAATAATGAAATGTTTGAACAGATGTAATTTTTCCTTATTTATTTACGTGCTCTGGTCATAATTCCTCCTGTGTTAATTATTATTTGCTAGTAAATTAAAGTACCACTATTTGATCACAGCATCTTAAAATGATTAAACTGTTAATATTTAATTCTAAACCTTAGTAAATTGGAAGCGGTTTCGTTTAATTAGCTCTAAATTAACTAAAATTCGCAGTGTTATGTGAATATTTGTTACAAGAAATGAAATCTTAAAACTTTTTTAAAGTTCTATGCAAAGTTTCCGAAAGAACAGATTTCGTGACCCAGGGGTCGCTTTTTCTTATAATTATTATTAAATTACTCATTTAAATATAATAATTAAAGTAAACTATGAAATATTGAGAAATGAATGATAGTAAAATTTTCCAAAATTAAAATTAAAACAAACGATACATTATTAAATTAAATATATTTAAACTAAATGAAATGGAAATTAAAGCAAACAATTAATTATTAAATTGAATGTGTTTTAGCTAATAGTAAATAATGTTAAAGAAAATGATCAAAAATTGAGAAATTATCTGATACTCCGAAAGTCATCCATCTAAAACAATACCTCCTTGGGTGTATATAAAACACCAGCAAATAAATTCTGAGCTTTCCAAAACACTGGTTTGATTCAATTCATTCCTTCAAAATACTGAATCTTTTTTAATTCTTCAAACAGAATCCCTTTCAATCCGCAGAACTATTCAAACAGTTTCAAACGAAATTATAATTCCCTTTCAGCAAGTCATTATTCTTTATATACCTCCATTTTCTTATCAAACACTTTCATCATCATATCTGTATTTTCAAATCCATTCATTTCACTTTTATCTTTTCCACATTTACCTAATCATGTTTCCCTTTTTATGGGGAAGAAATTGTAATTTTCTACAATTCAAATTATCCTAATGTCCCCAAGATTAATAAAGACAAAATCGTAAATAGCCCAAAGTTAGAACAGTTTTACTTTATTTTGGGACCTCTGTGTTCTACTTATGAAAAAAATAATTTGTTACTTTGGACAGTTTATGTTTTATGATAAAATGTGACGTTGGGCTATTTTCAGTTTTTTCTTCACTAACCTTGGGGACTTAAATTAAGATTGATATTTTGAATAAAGCAATTTTTTTCGACCCAAATGAAACGTGAGTAGTTAAATTAGAGGCAGGTAGAAATAAAGTGAAGTGATGTAGATAGGAAAATATATAAGCAAAGCGAGATTCATACGATAGAGGTCGAGTGTCACTAGCGTTGAGTATATTCCTTACAGGTGGTAGACGAGATCAAGAGTGTCTACGGGTGAGAGTGATCGTGAGGAAGCCAAGAATCAAGTCAACTTTAACAGGGAAAGTTGTTGTAAGACAATCTTAATTCGGTATTAGTGAAAAGGGCGAATATATGTAGGGTGTTACCCTAGGAAGCAGGTGTTCATTTGTCATTATAGTGCAAGTCTGTAAAATAAATATTGTGCGTGAGATTTGTCTAACGTCTTCTTATATAAGTTACTGACTTTTTAGTGTTTGTAAATTTGATTGAGTTATGGCACAAGAGGTGAATAGGAATATAGTTCCGCCACAAAGATAATTTTAAAATTAATTTTACCAAGCCATATTTCTGTACGGAGCCTTTATGAATTGAATTGATTTGTTTTCATCATCAGCCGTATTGCTGTTTTCATTCAGTTTTGTATTTTCGTTGTATGAATATCCCGGTCTCAAAATCTATAATTTTTATTTCAAGTAGAAAGATATATATTATTTTCGCAAAACGAAGTTAATGGTTGTATATCATTTCACAAAATAAAGAATAGTATTATAATTTCTGTGGATAAAAAATGGAAAAATACTTATTCTAAGGTATTAGCCTATTTATTGTGCAAGGGAGGGGAAATTAAAAGTTCAAGGAAGTAAAGATTTAAAGTAAAGTAGTAAAGACGTAAATGACGTAGTAAAGATGTAAGGATGATTCTCAAACTGTGAGTCATCAAAATCCAGTACATGTTAAGTTAAAATAAAGAATTTGTATAGAAAATCAAATTAATTTTATTCCATCCTAAGTAATTAATATTATGAGTGTGGGGAGTTTACTAACATGCATCCTTTTCCAAAAATTATAATCAATGATTATAATATTTATCTAAAAACAGCAGATCAAAAAAAAAATCCGTGTGAAGAAATAATACTTGTAATCTGGAGCCGTGTAAAATATCAAGTTGTCAAGTGATCTTTTAATACCTTCTTGTAACGATATCGTGTGTACACCAATTTCGTCAAATTGATAATTTCTCTTAGTACTTTAAAATATTAAATCTCTCTATATATAATTCCTCTAAACTTTCAATTTCATAATTTCCTATCCACTAAACTTCTTACGTTGTAAAACTAATTTACATGAGTCGAGGTATATTCACATGACGACTGAAATCATGTAACACAATAAAGTAGTCCAAAAGTTGAAAGTAGAATACGTAACAATTTAAAGCATCAAGAAAAAATTTAAGAAATGTCAAACAGAAAATTGCAAGATATTTTCTTGCTGATACTTCTTGAGTAGGGAAACAAAAATTTATCCTATTTGAAATTCGTCACATTATAAGTGAAACCTGAATAAGATTAAAATGGTCATTGACGATATTCTTCTTCCGAAAGTTGTATAGTTTCAGTTCTAGTCTTCCTTTCTCAACACTTCTAATACAAGGGTGTTTCAGAAAATGGTTGCATTTGACGATAGATGACATCATTAAGGTAAACTGTTTACATCATTATGTGATATTATCTGGTAAACAGAGCCGAAAGACATTGATTTATAAGATAATTATGAATCAGTATTCAATTTGCTGTCATATCAAAAATTAATTGTCGATTTGTCTCCGTCGATGATAAATGAATTAATCGTTATACCAGGAAGCCAAGCAAAATTTGCCATCTTGCTATCTCTTCGATTTTATAATGACTTATTGAAGGACCATTGTAGCTTAGTTAAATGCTTAGATGCAATTACAGTACACTTCGATTCTTTGCATATTTGTATGAGTAAACTGAAGAAAGGAACTTTGGATTCCAAAAGCATTAAAATTCACTAAAGTGATATGAACTAACTCAAAATATGAGTGATTTCGTCAATAATTACCATTTTTTAATCATATTCCCCCCCCTCCTTAACTACGCAGTGACAAAAAAAATTAACAGTTTCCCAAACAGAAAGAAATTTACAAAGTAATTTTAGATTTAGCTCATTCAACGATGAAGTAAAATTATTTGAATCTACTATCAGTAAACTGTCTTGTTCCAAACGCAGAACTTTAATTTTTTTTCATATTTTCCAATTATCCATCACATAAAAATATAATATGACACTATCTCTGAGTCATTTATAGGGCATTTTAAAATATTAAAGCGATATTATCCAAAAAAAAAATGAAATATTCAAGGAAACAGTGTATACATAAATATTGTGAAGTCCTTAATCTTCCTTCGAAAGCCAAAATTGTGTCCGGAATTAAAAACCTATTCTTTTTAAGTAAACCAAATTTATTCTCATTATCTCTATAAATACTGGCATTTCCTTTTACAAGGAAGCATTTAACACACACATAAAAATAAATGACATCAGTAATTAAATTTCTCAAAATCACCAATCACAGTAATTCAAATGACAATATGGGAATAGAACAAATCATTTACGTTCAATAATATGCATCATCTAACATCCTAGGGTAAGGGTAAAGTACCACCTGGAGAGATCTAGTAATTGAGGAGGGTTGTATGTTGACCTTTTGTTGATTACGAACGAGTCCAGCTCGCTTTCGGATAGAGCACCATATTACGCACAGAGGAGTTCAGCTCGTCTGAAGTAATTCTGCAAAAAAATTGTTGCCACAGAGACCAACTCGCTAGGGAAACTTATACATAACACACGCTGAATAGCTGAGTTCGTCTCGTATGTAATTCTGAGTTGTTTTATTACGAACAATACCTACTGGCCAAATTTAATTAGTTTAATAGAATACAGCTAGCTGTACAAATATCATGAAATGGTTTCATAATGGGGGAAAATGTTACTTAAAAAATTGTTGTTCTAATTATATTTCTAATAATTTGGCTGGAGTTCGCTATAGAAATAATTCAAAAGCAAAAGCTGAGTAATTCTGTTTAAAAGAATTAATTAATTTTAATTCTGTTAAAACAGATTTATTATGATACGCATGTATATGGTAAATAACATTATGCTTTAAAATGCATCACATACAAAATGAGTTTTAGGTAAACATAAGAATTAAATATTTCAAAAAGGTTTAAATTGAATTGAGATTATTTATTTAGATATTTTAATTTAATATTTTGCAAATTAATATACATTTACTTAATTATTAAATAAGAGACTTACAATTATTGTAAATATTACATTAATTTAACGCAAATTATTCTTTAAGGACTGTTTTAAAATGGAGCGAGATACCAGTAACACCCTCAGAAAAGCTTGACGTTTTCAGAAAGGAACTCAGTTGTAACGTCTGTTACTTTCAATATTGTAACAGCATGCATAATATAAAAGCGAAAACAATTGATTCTTCTAACCACCAAAGGGTTGAATACGATAACTATTTAATACGTATAACTCAAAAATAAACAATGTTACAGCACTAATATGGTTATTATATAGTTGCCGTTCGTACACTTAAGATAATGTCCAAGGATTCTTTCTAACTTGATCAATTACCATCTCATATTGTACCAAAGTTTGTTGATTTGCTGAAATTGCTTATCAAAATTATTGCTAAGGTAACACTTTTGTGTAACAATAAGGTAAACATTATTTACATAAGTATTTTATTATTGTCCATAAATCAGTCTTTCTTGTCAGAATGGACTCCCGATAGGGAAGCTTCGTATTTATAATTCATCTAATACAATTAGATATAACAGTGGAAATTTTTGAATAAACAAAAAGAAAATCAACTAAGTTCTTAGCTTATGTTGATTGCATAGTTTATTATTCTTAATTTATAACTTCAAAATAAAGAAAAACACGAAGGCTTTTTCAATTCATTATTTACGTTAATATTTATAAGCACTTCCCTAGCTTTACATGATATAATTTTTATTAGGAAAATAATACATAAAAGCAATTACTTTTATTTTCAACCATCCTTCTTAGTAAGTCTGGGAAGAATGTCAAAGGAATGCAAGACAATTAGAAAATCCTTTCTAACTTTCCGCGCAAACTATTTTTCTTGGGGAACACAATTACTTGGGCAACTAATTTGCTTCATAAGAATTCGGTTGGGAATTTGAGTATAGTTATTATTTTTTATAATAAACAATTACCACAATTCTTAAACGATGAATACATTTTTTATACCCACGTTCATTTCATACATATCATTATCCATTGTTATAATATAGATTAAAAGAAAATAACTGCATGTTGATAACGAGAAATGTTTTATATGGGTATTGCAGTGATTCAAATGAATCGAAAGACTTAATGCTTTCGTCTACCGCCCATTTTGATTTCTGGAAAGTAATGTTAAGTAATTCTAAGGAAAATTCTACTACATTCATCAAATCTACAATATTTTATCTATTTCAGTGGAAAAACTTGCATCTGAAAGAGAAAAAAGTAATGAAGTTTTCTACCTTATTGCACTTTCTCTCCGATTTTTAAAAATATTATTACATATATTTCAATGATTCATTTGTGGGATTTCCGATCCGTAAAAAAAATATTTGAAAATATTTTCAAAAAAAAGGGGGAAGAGGAATGTAATACTACAGGACCTTAATTATTTTTTTCTCTCTTGAATGAGCCTTTCTTACATAAAAATATATAGAATAGTCTATAACTGAGGAGAGTAAAATAAATACCATAATATTAACGTTTTGTGATCATAGTTATTCCTGAGGAATTTCAACTACCAATCTAGACTGTTATCTATTTGAATATAAAATAAAAGTTGCATCCAAACGGTCAAAAAATTATCAATTTTTCTGCTTAATTATATTTTAATTATTAGTTTTTGAGTTTTGGGGGCTTTGAAACTTGTCCTAAAATAGCATCAAATATCCGGTTAAAATGTAATTTAATAGAAAACTTCGTCATTATTTGATTTTTCGAATACAATTTTCTGCATTCGAATAGATGAAACAGTAAGGATTTCAGGATGGTAGTAGAAATGCAAAAGAATCAACAGTACGTTCATGAAATCAAAATGAATGTAGATGGAATCCATAAGGCTCAGTTAATTATCCACTAAATGAGTTATTGATTTAGATAATCACAAAATGTCAAATTCGATATTTTTTTTTGTTTCGCATGCTTTCATCAATAATAAGTTTAATACTTTTTTTAAAAAAAAATGTGTCATAATCGCTTTCTCCTAAAGTTTTTATTGGAATAACAAAAAACCTGTATAAAAACTAAGTATTTTTCTGACTTACCGATTAATGTATTTATTATCTCAAATCATAGGTATTGAGGAATTGAAAAATGACTAAAGATGAATAAAACTACGAGGGCTATTCAGAAAGTAAGGAACGTTTTCGTCTGACAAAGCTAGGCACGCGCCGATCTACATATATTTTGGTGTTTGCGTGCTCGGCATCTCAGTCGGCGTCCAGCCATCACAACGGGAACATTTCCACGCTGCCCGTTTTTATGATATTCAAAATTTAAAATGTGCTCTGCAATTGAAAATCCCGCCAGTTGTGAGGTGCGGTCTGTGATACAGTTTTTGTTAGCAATAAATCTAAAACCTATAGAAATTTATCGGCGAGTGTTTGAAGTGTACGGAAACCACGTAATGAATGAAAATTCAATCCGGAAATGCTGCATTCAGTTTAAAAATGGCCGAACTAACGTTCACGATGAAGAGAAGAGTGGATGTATTCTTTTATAAAAATTTTAATTTAAACAGCACAATCGCAGATGCAAAACCTATTTGATTGAAGTTCGCAAGTAAAAATCTTAGATTACATTTCAAGCTAAAATCTTGAATTCTTACATTTCTTGAAATTACTTAGCAAATTTCAGAATTGATTCCATTTTTGTATTATGTTTCTGAATAGTTCAATTTTCCTTACTGTGTGCTTATAAATGTAAATCTTGTATATATGTATTTATTTTTGTCCAATGTTTCTTTTTTTTTTTTTTACTGACGTCTCTTGTATTGTGTTATTTAACCAAATATACGTCGCCTGTTATATATCTCCTTTCTACAAAAAAATTACTGCTAAATTTTTATTCCTGTCACATACATTTGATGTTCGGTAAACTTTTTAAGTTTTTGTTTACCTTTGTGTTTCGCAATTATGTATTATGCGTATCTTATGATATTTGTTCCTCTTGGGCACATGCTACGTTGTGACATTGGGCAATTCGCTTTTTCTGTTCACTAAGCTTGGGAACTTTTAATTAAGATTGATTGCTTTTGCTAAACAACCTTTTCCCAACCAAAAATGAAATGTGATTTTGGTAAAACAAGTAGAAATGAAGTGAAGCGGGAGAGTTAGGAAATATATAAACTCCGACTGAGAGTCGTGATAGAGAAGTTGAAGAAAGAGGTGGAAAGAGAGGTTGAAGAAGGAGTTGAAAGAAGTTGAAGGAGAGGTTGAAAGAGGTTGAAGGAGGAGTTGAAAGAGAGGTTGAAGTAGGAGGTTGGATTAGAAGTTGAGTGATCCAAGATATTTAGATATTCCAGTGTTCCAAAATTGTTCCAGAGTCTGAGTTGCAGTCGAGGAAAGCTTAGTGGTAAGAATCTGTTAGATTATTATTGGTAGATTGAGTTAAGGCAGTAAAACCCTTGCCCGGGAGAGCATAAATAATTGTTGTTATACTAACAAGAAGTTAATAAATTGCGTAATTATTGTTCTAGTGTCTCTTTGATTGACTTATTGAGTCTTAGTGCTTAAACATTGAGTTTAGCTATGACACAAGAGGTAACCCGGAATGGGCAGCCTTTACAACGTTAATAAACAATAATCCTTTTAATGTTACTTGGGCTAATGTGTCAAAAAAGTACCTCCTTTTTATGAATTATAATCATGATTAACATGTTGAACACTCCTTTGCACCTAACAAAAACTATTTTTTAAAATTTATAACTATTCAATACAATTGCATTGTTATAACAATCCAGTTGAATGTAATTGCACTGCATTCAGTATGAGTAAGGATATTTAGGATTTAAGCACATAAATAAAACAGAAAATATAATAAAAGTTTTTTTACTATAAATTATTCTACATATGGCCCTTGTAAAGCAACAAAGGTAGCTTACGTAGTCATTGGGAGCCTCTACAGAATGAATACAAAACGTTGTTGCTCCCTGGTAACGTAATGCTGAGCCGTCTTGATAGTACCGAATCATTGTCCTTAAATATTCTATTTATTTGGAACAAGAAGTAATCTGTCGTGATATGTCCTGAAAGTACAATATGGAAGTGTAGCACAGATATATTTTATGCATCAGAAACTTACGTTTTTCAGCTAAAATGTGGGATGGTCCGTTGTGGCTCATCAACTTTTACACTTCCATTCAAGATCAGACCGTTTGAGAGAGGCCCTTCAACAACTATTCTATTGCACCCATGTGGAACATTGCTTTCATTATTTGCCCCTCAAACCAAATTCTAAGTGACCCAATCATCTGCAATAAGAAAATATACTATAACTAACCTGTGATGCCGCTTCCCTATAATTAAATAAAATGAGAGAGATTTACAAATATTTCAAAGAATACACCAGAAAGCTGAAAAAAAATAACCCATTAATCTTGAAGACAGATTTAGCGACCATTTTGGCGATAAAACGAAGGTTCCCAAAAGTGCTGGAATCTTAGCAAAAAGAACAGCTATAATTGCGCCGTTTCCCATTGCATCCCGACTTTCAAATGCAAAGTAATAATTTGGAGATTTTTCGGTAGTACGAGCTAATTATCTGGCGAACTAAATTTATTAAAGTGCTGTAATTGTTATTCCAATGTATCTGTGTTCTTGTGCCGCGAAATTTGATGTTTGTTCCTGTTGTGTCGCGAATCTGTACAAGTAAAGCGTTTTCTTATTGTGCAGTTAATCTACCTAAGTTTTGCTACTTGCGTTCTCTTCTTCGTGAATGTTTGTGTAAAGCTGCATTTGCCACTATGATCCGTTTTGTAAGAATACTGTCTTCGTTCGAGTTATTTGAAAATAACGTTCTTTTGGGCCAACGCATTCCAGCTCCTTAACACAGTCTCCATATATCTAGAAATTTCTCAAATCTTAAGATACACATTCAGTCGAGACAAGCAATCATCAACTCAAACAATATTTGTTAGTTTGTAAATTTTTCTTGCATAGTTTTTTTTTTTTTTTTTTTTTTTTTTTTTTTTTTTTTTT
>BMAW01054039.1:104617-116134 GCA_019974015.1 Nephila pilipes
TTTTTTTTTTTTTTTTTTTTTTTTTTTTTTTTTTTTTTTTTTTTTGTAAAACAAAACTTTATTGCATTCCTCTGTTCCAAACATGATTCCGTTACAAAAAAGAAGAAAAAAAATGATAACATGTTATTTCAGAAAGCGAAAACTCAGTACAAACTGATAAGACTTTTCAACCATATTCAGAAGACCTCGGATTACATATTTCATCTTGCTGTAGACAGATGGCGCTTTATATATCGACTCAGTTACAAGAGATTATTATTATAAAATTATTACTTTTTTGCTTATTTCATAAAAAAAGTTCTATAAATTTATTCTAAACAAAAATGTATTTTTATGTTTATTACTTACCTTTAGTAATATTGAAGTGAAATACCCGTTCTTTGTACAAGAGGATATTTAAAATACAACGTAAAAAACTTTTTTGCGTAATTTATTTTTAAATGGAGACAAATAAATCATTAAATATGGCAATCTCCAATGAAATATTTGCAGAATAATAAATTGTCGGAAAAAAGTGAGACATTATATGATGTAATATGTTAGACATAATATTCGTGGTGGAAATTAAACTGTAGCGAATAGTGAAGAGGAAAAATACAATTTAACTCGTTAACTCTTATGCAATTCGAATTTTGTGTAAAATCCCCTAAATGATATTTTTTTTCTACGTTATTTTTTAACAGAAAGGACAAATGCTTGTCCGGTATATTATACGGTTGTCGTGTTGCTTCGCTTGATAGATTTTTGAATGGAAATTTTCAAATCCTTTAACCCATTCGCTGCCAGCGTATCATAGGCGATACGCTCATGTTGGTTCTCCTGTACCCGGCGTATCACTGGAGATACGCTCCGTGAGTGTCTTCTACGGCCCAGCTTATCAATAGAGATACGCTCGATGTGAACGTTTTATTTGATTTTTTTTAATGTTAATATATGGCGTTACAATACCACAGAATCTATATAGATAGGTTATTTGGAGTGTTGAGTTTGGTGATATGGCTTGGATTTCACTTCTGGCTATCAGGAGGAGGATAATTTTTAAAAGCTCGTGTTGTGATGCGGCTCTTTAAATGTAATGGCATGATTTAAAGAGTGCACTTGCTTTCGGTTTGCTTTTTTCTTTCTTCCTTGCTTCTTAGAAGAATTTATGACCCTTTGTGGGGGGTTAGGGCTTTTGGTAGCAGATGTTCTCTGCTGTTCGTTTCATTCGGTCAGTTTTCATTTGTAGCGACAGTCATGACGAAAAGAAAGTGTTTATGTGATACTGAGATTTGCGAAATAATAAATGAATCTGACAGTAATATTAGCGAAAATAATCCGAATCTGTACATTGACATTAAAATAGAAAAATAAAAGAGGAGGGGGACTAAGATGTGCCCTTTGCTCAAAATCTTGCGTGAAGCATCAAAATATGTGTGTAAGACATGTGACGTTGTACTATGCATTTAATTTTTTTTTTATAACTGTACGATACAGCAAAATAAGATTTAGTTCTTACATCAATGTATTCCATATAAAGGCACACACCATTACACCATGAAATTTATGTAACATATGTAAATATATTTTGTATTTTCTTAAAAGTAGGATTTTTTATGTAATTGTATGTATAAAACATTCAAATTTCGATTAAATCTTTTTTTCTTTTGTGTATATTAAGTTTAATGCATTTTAAATAATATATGTAAATACTAAAATATTTTAATAAATAGCCGATTTTTGAGGAATTTTTTTCACGAATTAGGCTTAATATCTAAAATCGTCTGGGCACAGTGTGTCACTCCGCGGTAAGAAGCCGCGGGTCCAGCGTAGCACTTCTTTTTCTGCCTCCGGTAGCGAAAGGATTAAAATATCAAAAATTGACGCTTTTCACCTATATTTGCTAATGCTTTCTGAAATTCGGGTAATTATTTACACTCCGGAATTAAATTCAGCTTTCTCAACGATAAGTTGTATCTCTCAAATGGCGTAATCATTGTAATTTTGCTTTAAAAAAACGTTTCGTTTTTTTACAAAAAAAAAAAAAAAAAAAAAAAAACACAAATTAACAAAATTTTAAGAAAAAGTATATTAATAAAATTAATTCGCTTTTTTGTACGGTCAAATTGTACAAAAAATAGCTTCAACATTATAAATCAAGAATTAGTTTTCAAGAAAACAAGAAATAATTATTCTTAAAAATTATAATATGGTTATATATCTGACAAATATGATTTAAATGTAACTGTAATACGTTTATATACAAATCTATCCGTAGGTAATGCGTTTTGAATTAATTAACTTGGAATATTTATTTAAAATGGCAGATAATATTAATACACTATTTGGCGAGTTAAGATTCAGTTCCAATCGCCAATACATTAATTCAGTTAATTAATTCTTCGATCCGCTAAGTCAGTTCCGTGACACTAACTCCCCATAGATGTCAGTTGGTTATTTAATTCACATTGGTTAAATTTTCAGAACAGCTGATACTGATGAATAAATTAAATATATACTCAGTTAAATTTCTCCACTGAGGAGAGTATAATGAAAACTTTACGCAATGCATTTAATAATATCAGCTGTAAATGGTAAATTCATATAACTTGAAATGTTTAGATAGATATCAAATATTGTCACCCAAATGATGCATCAATGTTATTTTAAAACTAAATACAATTAAATGAATAATGATGATAGATGTTCAATGCTGTAGATTACTTTATATTTAAAATTACGATTCTGATATGTATAGTCTACTTTTTAATAAGATTTGTGTCGCAATCCTATTATTCTTCTCGTTTGATATTTTAAGTATTACTCGAAACTAAAATCTATGTTTCAGGTGAAGTTTAAGGACATAAAAAGTAATTAAATTAGTCAATTTCATTTTAAAGTAGAATTTATAAATTCACTAATAAGGTAAATGAACTGAACCAGTTTTAAGTTCCTTACCGAAAGTACTAATAACTTCTATAACTTAGAAAAGAATAAGCTTATCAAAATACGATGCGAGTAACTCCTCTAAATAATGAATCAATCAACATCGCTAGTTCATAGACTGAACAAATAACGTAAACACACAATAAAACTCTCGCACACTTCACCCTTGCATACTTCCTCTTACCGTAACTTTATATCTATAAGGGTCGTTCTTCAAGTCCGTAGAAAAAGACTGAAAAACAAGTTATTTTAGCTAGATTTTTAAGAAAATTTCAACATAATTATGTCTTTTTAGCGGTCTACACCTTTCCAAGCATTTATATAACTGTTTACGCAATTTCAATACTAAGTTTATGGAAAGTACACAACATAGGCATCTATTTGACAAAATAGGTATTTATGTCCTTTTCCTTCAACGTGAACTATTGCGTACATTTCTTTTTTATGTTTGTAAATTGAAAAAAAAAAATCAGTCGCTTTGGACTGAATGAAATGGATATGTTGTAATAGTTAGAAATTTAATTCCTTGAATTCAACCATCGAAAGTGCACAGGTGTGTACCCATGCATTATCTTGATGGGAGAGGATATTTTTCTTTTTCAAATGAGGATGATGTTTATCTTAATTTCTTTGCTCAACCGGTGCAGTAATGACGCATAATACTTCCCAATTATTGTTTTCCCTTTTTTCCAATTAGTCAGAGTAGATAATTTAGTATACCTCGAAAAGAAAAAAACCGTGGTCATCAAATAGCCGGCAGATTCTAGCATTTTTGGTTTCTCTAGAGCCCCATTCACCCATTGGTTTTAACTGTTACTTTATCTTTGGGGTGTAATATCGTCCACAGTTATCTATCAACGCAGACGCTCGTCATGATTGCGAAGAAAATAAGCCAAATAAGCCTCAGATTTATCAATACAATTGCGTTTATTTTTCACTGAGGGGAAATGCAGCACATAACGGAATTTTTTTCACACCAAATTTTTCTTGAAAAACTGTAAATTATGTACCAAACAATGGACTAAACAATTTCGCACACTTAGATTGGCCATACACTCAAAACTATATCGTGGATTTTGTCAATCATTCCTGGATTAATCAGTTCCACGAACGACGCTTACATTTTGTTGATGAACGACCACGATTAAACTCATTTACGCAATTATAAGCAATTGAAAATGCAGGAACACAGGTGTCGTGGACGTCACCCAAATTATCATTGATCTCTTGCGATGTTAGGCTTTTTAACTATAAGTGTTTAATGACCTCTCGAAACTCACTTTTTTCTCCATTTTCTAAGTAAACATAAGATTCCAATCGACAATAGAAATGGAATCATATTATGGAAATAGACAACTACCTGGTGAGTTATGTTGCTGACTAAAAACAAACCATTTTCGATATTTCGAGTGCCATCTCTTGGATTTTTGAAGGACGTATTGAACGAACTTGGAATATTCGATAATTTTGCCGCTTTTATATGACTTGATAAGCATATTCATTTCACTTCTGACATTTACTTATTTTCAAATGGTTAAAAAGAAATCCGTGAATAAATGAACAAGTGAATGAGCGAGTGAATGAGTAAGTGAGCGTGTAAATAAGCGAGTGAATGCGTAAGTGAGCGTGTAAATAAGCAAGTGAACGAGTAAATGAGAGAATAAGTAAATGAGTGAATGACTGAATGAAAGAAACAAATGTCCGATAGATTATCATATAATATATTGCTAAAATTTTAAAATCTAATTGAATATTTTGATAATTATTTTTAAAAAATATAGCACCTTGGATGGGTTTAACTATATACTTATAAAACTGTGCATATAATATTTTTTTTTTACTTTTACTTCATTCTATTCATTGAATATTATATTATCCAATGAGAATACGTTCATTTTTTCGAATTCGTTTTTGCCAGTATGTTCAAAATAGAAATTAAATTAATTCTTCTGTTTTTGAATAAAATGGCTTTATTAGACACTGATGAAATGACAGATTAATTGAAAACAATACTTTAAACAAAATCGGTGTAGGTATATTACAAAAAATTTAAATCTTTTCTTTCCACATCATATAATTACTATATTTTATCTAAGAAATTAAACCTAATAAGTCATTATTTTAAAATATTTGAATTTTCATTAAACTCTTACAAATAATCAGTTTCAATATTATTAGTTACATAAGTGATTTACGTTTCTTGGATTAATAGAAACAAAAGGCTGTATAAGAATTTAAAAACCTTAATCTTTGCAGAATTTAATATTAGTTTTCTTAAATTTAGCCCAAAAACATTCATGTTGAAACTCTATTGCTTCTGTCGACAATAAAAGTTGTAGTTGATGGATATAATTTCTTCCATAATAATTGCAGCAGTTCATGAATTATTATGGAACTTTTGAAGAATTTAGTTTTTCCTATGATAATAACAATAATAGTAAAGAAAAATTATACCAAGCATACTATATTATCAAACTATTAGATTAAAATAAACAATAAGTTTAAAATATCACTGCTATTTTTTTTAATTTCAGTGTTCACACAGCTTCAGGATTTTTCAATAATTTCATTATTGCTACTTAAACTTGTTTTTCAGGAAATGATTTTGACAAACTAATTTCTATTTTTTAAGCAAATGGTCATTATGCTACAAGTATTCTGTTTTGCTGCGTAATTGTACCTTTCTACAAAGTTCCATTATTCTTTCGATGCGTTAAGAATTTGACAATCGCAACTCCATATTTCCTTGAAAATTCTCTTCTATACATTATTACTTTTACAATGAGGGTATATTTAACTGAAACAAAATAATTTATTTCAATCGGAAGATGAAATTAGAAATTAGTTGTAATTCTAAATAGTTAGTTTAACATAAAAACGGATAGATATTCCAAACCAAAAAATGACAAATATCATGAAACATTTATTTTGTTTGAAGATTTTGCAAATTTGTGATTAAGCATTACTTCGTGCTGATTTCACATGTAATTCCCATTCAAATATTTTCTAATATTATTATGGGACAGAGAGAATATTAATTTTGACATTTCTTGAAACTAAACAGAGTTCTTAGAACTATATATATATATATATATATATATATATATATATATATATATATACTAGGTGATACCCATCCCCTCCGTTGGGCAGACGATAATATTATACTTTGGAACCTATACGTAAAATATCAAGAAAAATTTCACCTTTTAAACGATAATTATAATCTTAATTTAAAATTTTAAGAAAATGATTGTCTGTAATAATGGTTATCCACAACTTTCAAATATATGAGAAAAGTATTTAATTAATAATAGTTTATCAATGAAAATGTAATTTAGTCAGTAAATCTGTCGTTGAACAGAATTCCGCATCGCCCATGAGGTACTGTGTAGTGCGATGCGTTCCCATTATTCTACATGGCTGGTCCCCCGTAGGCCTAAACCATGTAAAAATTGCCAACATAAAAATAAAAATACATTTTTATATATATTTTTATTTTTTAAACCTATTAAATCAATTTTTTTTGTGTATTACATTTTTTATCTTTATTTTGTATGCATGGCAATTTTTAAAAATGACAACTACATTCTTATTTTTTTATTATATCATTTTATTTATCTTAATTATTACATTCATTATTATTTTATCTTATTCTAATTTTAGAAATAGTTAAATATAAGAAAAATATGAAATATTATGCCTACATTTCCAAACTTCTCTGTAGATAACATTCTTCGTTCGTTTTTCTGGTTTAAGGATTAGATTTTCACATGAACTAACTCTGGAAAATGCCGCATAAAATTGACCTTGGAAAAAACATTTACTTTGTAAATCTACACCAGCTAATTTTAAACTCTGCCCTTGTACTTTATTGATAGTCATCGCAAAGCAAACTCTAACTGGAAACTGCAAACGCTTAAATTCAAAATCATAATCTGATGGAATTAATGGTATTATTGGAATGAAAACATTTTCACACTCATACTTTCCTGTAAAATAGTCGCTTCTATAACGTTTTTTTTTTCTTTTCTTGAGGCTGAAACACTAAAAACACATTTTCTTAATTTTGTTTCATATTATCATCACCAGGATTAACTTTGCTTCTATTTGTTAATCCAACTATTTCAATATATATATATATATATATATATATATATCAAAATGACCATTATTACAGTTTCCCGTAAAATTTAATCTTTTTTTCCCCTTGAATTGCTTCATCAACAGAAGCTATAAGATAGCCACCTTGATACATTTCGAGCTGATATAGAAATAGCTTTGCCGCCGCCATAATTTCGCAAATAGATCTATACGTGTTTGGTTTACACATTTCGGAAAAATATAAATCGTTAATGTTGTAAGGGGAGCCAAATAGCAAATGAAATACTTTTCAAGTTAAAAATTATAACCGAAATTAATTTTTTAAATCAAATTATTTAAAAATTCAACAAAAAATACTAACAAAAAATAAAGTATAATAAAATTTTTTTGCAAAAAGTAACCCGTATTATGTTATCCTTTTTGCAAAGGGATAACTCTATCACGCTAGCAGCATATCTGGAACTGCAGTTCAATAAGACATTTAAAAAATCATATCATTAAAAATAATTCTGTATTCTGAAAACGATAAAATATCCAGCTATTTTCTTAAAAAAATGAAAAATGTTTATTTCCTAGAAACCAAAAACTAAAAATTGCCAAAATACAGAAACAAAACTTTTGCATATTTACATTTGGTTACAGTTAATGCATACATCAAAATAAATATTTTGAGAGCTACTTATTTTTTTTCCAATTACATGAATAACATACCGTTATTATTCATTTGTTAAAACCCAACTTCAATGTCAAATCAGCTGGTGTTACCATAATATAGCTTTTTAAAATTCACAATGCAAGATCACTGAAATGCTTCGACTTGGCGGTAGAGGATGTTTGGTGATAAGTCTTTAAATGTAGGAATTTCGGGGCCCAACATTTACATTATATATGATAAACCTACAATACATCCTACTCAGTGGATTGTCTTGAGTGTGCGCTACTCAGAAAGAAGACGCCATTTTAGTATTTTTCAAAGTAGTTTAATAAAGGAAGTGTAGATTAGGAGCTAAACTACACTTTCACCAACCGTGGGATTCCAAACTCTTTTATTTCTATCGCTAAATATGTACGTTTCCTATTTTCGATATGCACGAAATTTCAAATAAAACGCCCCTTCGCCAAAGTCTTGCCAATCCTCCATTAGCGTCTCTATATTAAATTATTTCGTATTTTTCCATTTTGCACGTGCATATCTCTCCAAGTAAACTTAATTGGTAGCAATACACAGTATACATATAAAAAATATATACCCCGTTTGGCATCTGTCATGTCATTGTTGGCGATAAAGTCTCTAAAAATAACATTACCGATGGATAAGAAAAGATTAACGGAGGAAAATTACATTTTGGATAAGAAATCCGTAAAATCCGTTCTTAGTGAGCGTCTACATCACAAAATGAGTTACTGTACTGAATTTTAAGTCAATCGGTTATATAGTCTTCGAGATTTCGTGATTAGTCAGTCAGTGGTATTTCGCTTATATATATATATATATATATATATATATATATATATATATATATATGGGTGGGGGGGTGGGGGAATACAACTTCAAAATTTCAAGGTTCTAACATGAACAGTTTAAAATAAAGCATAAACACTTGTTCCAATAAAAATAAATGTCCCAGAAAAACATATTTCAATTCATTTAAGGCATAATACAAATTCTCATATTTCATATAGAGTTCTAAGTTTTCAAAATATACTATTTTTCAACTGTTTCAAAAATTTATTTTTTCTTACAAAGCATTTTAATATAATAATTTATTTATACAATTTTCTAATTCAAAATAATATAACTTAGTTACTTAATCAAATACTTTTCCATTTCGCTAGCGCAATTAACGCCAAGCAGACTTTATTGGCGACAACACATAGTAAACACATATTCCGCTTAGCTTTGAGTGTATCATTTATGGCGGCTTATGCGCGAAAATGTTATGAAAATAATAAGATTCAATTAAGATTGTCCTAGCTAACTTTATCAACATAATGTAATAGTAATTAAACTCAAGTATATATATAACGTAGAATATAAGCAAATCGAAACAATTTTATAAATAAAAGACGAGGCTATTAATTATTTCACCTAAGGAGTTAATATTTATTCAAAATATTTTTAATTAATTAGTTTTGAGAATGGAAAAAAGGCTTCAAAAGGAAATCAAAAACAACCACTCAACCTTAGATTTAAAGTTTGAGCCTAACAACACTCAGGAAACTTTAAATTCCATTACAACTAACTGGATATTATACATCTAAAATATGGAGTCGATTTGTCTTACTAGATAGGCTTTCTAAATATGTGCTAACCTTTTGCTATTTTTACGAAATATCATCAACAAAAATGTCTAGGCAAAAATAAAGGACACTTAATAGTACTTTCAAAATATTGATATGTTAAGATAATGACAATATTTAGTTTGCTCAGGGTATTTTTACATTACTAATATACATATAATTTACCATTTTATCAACTGCTTTTATTTTGGTACCCGAACAGAATATTATTGTCTACTTCAATAATTAATCGTTTGTTTTTATTTTAATATTTATTTTAATACTTGATTTTTTAAGGCAAAATCGTCTGTCTTTACTCTTTTTGTTGTTAATTTTAGTAATGTTTTTGTAATATAGAATGTTTTACTTCTGAAAATAATTTGACATTAGGAATTCAAGAAGGTATTTTATTATCTTGATAATAATTACTTCTGTGGGGTCTGGTTTATTAAAGTACGTTTACTTTACGCTAATTAATTTTCATCTTGCCGATCCGGTGATATAGATCGGGAAGACGATGGTTAGCTAGTATAAAAACTCGGAAATTTCAATCGTCGAATAAATTCTGCTACTAAAAGTGAAGGTCTTAAATAAATCGAATAATCCCTTCAAAATAACATTACCATTTGTTGAAATGAAATTTGTAGTCAGTTTCAATTTCTCCGTATTTTGTCAATTTTGCTCAAAACAGCCTTAATTGGCAATATCTAAGGTTTTATACAATAGGGGGAAAGAAATTGTTAGGTTTATTGTGAAGAAATAGTGATGAATGTTGTTAATTAAGTATTTATAAGATTTGTATTCCTTTCTACAGAGATAATTTCTTCGACTCCATTGTATCTCGCATGGGTTAAACTTGGATTGGGCAAGTTCTTCATTCAGTATTTTATTTTTAATTCTCCCCTTTAATGTGTTCTTTAAGCCGATGTCAAGATAACTTAGACCTTCAATGTTTTATTTTTTTAAAAAAAAATGTGTTTAAAAATAGTGGACGTTTTACTGATTCCTTAGATGTATTATTCATTAGAATAAAAATAATACAGCACTAGATAACCGAAATTTAAAACTGGAAAAATAACTCGCCATACTGTAGACAAAGAAAATGTATATTTAAGTTTCTCTTGAAATGTGTGTTTTAGAAGTAAGGTACATTTTCGTACAAACTTATTTTACACGTAGATCAAATATTTTCTACGAAAAAATTAAATATTTAATTCTGTTAACACAATTAGTTTTGATAAATATTCACAAATTTCAGGTATAGTTCGATATGAACTTTGAATTTTGAATAAAATTCTTGAGCCTTTGTAAATTGAATAAATTAAAATTATGATATTATATTTGTGATCTCTCAGTGTGCAGAATAATAAGTTTATAAGTACTCTGCAAAATTTTCAGTAATGGTTGCCGGAATTAATAAAAAACGTAAAATGTATTTAAAAATCAATACAGGACTTGAAAATGTAAATATGTGTGTCAAATATTAATTATTTAGATGTAATTATTTATGTAGGTGAATGAGATGTTCTTTACATGATCTGGGTGATCATGATTATGTAGGTGAATGAGATGTTTTTACCATACAGATATCTGAATAGTAAAAAAAATTATCCTTACTTTTAATATTAAAAAAGATAATGTTCTTTACATTTGATATAAAGTAAACATATTTTCCTTTTCAAGGAGCTTGAACATTTCTTATGTTATATTCGTAATATTTATATTTAATCCTTCTAAAATTTTCGTAAATTATTTAGTGAAATAAAAGGAACTGTTTAGTTTATAATCAATCTTTGGGGAAACAACTCTTTTTATACGAACTCAGAAACTACTTAAACATTCTATGTAACACGATAACTCACAATCATTTTTTACATTTTTATATGTCTTTTTTATCTTTTGAAAGTTACAACTGAAATAATGTTTTCTAAATGTAGGTAACAAATAAATCAAAACTCGTTCATTTTTTTTCCATCTAAAACATTTCGACGGAAACATGCCAGGGCAATAAAAAAAAAAACTGCTAATCAAATGTAAAATATAAATAAAAGATTTCAGTAATTAATATTAAATGAAATAATTAATAATCAATAGCATTGACTATAGGTAACGTCTGAAGAAACAATTGCAATTTAAAACTGTTCGTAAGACTTAGAACTGTATCAATCTACTCTAAAATATAATTAAAAATAAAAAAAATTGTAAACA
>BMAW01054039.1:116534-130119 GCA_019974015.1 Nephila pilipes
CCAAAATTATGCAAAAAATAATTATGATAAATTATTTTATATGCTGACGATAACATATTAATTTTGTTAATGTGAAAATTTATCGTCTGCGTACCAAAAGCTGCTATATGAAACACTCGACGGCAATACAGCACTAGCTAATGATAACTTTTGTTACAGCAACATATCTGACTGCTAAAAATTAAGACATTCTTCAGTATATTCTGAAACATACTTAATTTGGAAGTGAGACAAATTTTGATCAAGTTTATTTAGATTTAAGTCCACAATACAAGAATCTCCAATAGTGAGAATAAATATTTCAGTATGTATGCACTTAAAATATACCATTTCATGATGAATAAAAACAATAGAACAGTTTAATTATTTAAACTTAAAATTATTTCCTTGAAGCATATATATAATCATCTAATCTCTATCTGGAAATAGTTGGTATAAATAACATTTAATCTTTTGCGTCATTTAAATACTTAATTATTTCACACAGAGAGAAAATCACATTGCTTAAAATGGAACAATGTGGAAAAAATTGCATAAAATGTGTTAAAATATTTATGGAATTTGAGGCACCCAAACTTCATCGCTTATAAAATAGGTCTTGCTGAACTGTATTTTAAATTACACAGAAGAATAATTTTCTGATAAAATTTTGAATTATAATAATTAATATTTACAAAAACAAATTGTCCATTCTTTGCTTTTTTTTGTCGTCGTGTCATTTATAAACAGTTTTAAAAATATGAATGTTGCCTTCAAAATAATTTAGAATATAGTAATTATTTTGAAAAATTTACTAAAACAAGGATTTAATTTGTTTCAAAAATTAAGATAAAGTAATTTAAGATATTAAATTCAAGCATCAAATGAGATAGAGCAATATCGAAACATACAAGTTTTTATTTGGGATACATATATTTAATGTAGCATACAATTACAATATGCCTATTTGTTAAATTACCGACACTTAGAATGGAAATTTCAGGAACTTTTAAATTATTAATAGATTTTAATTTGTGTTTAGTCAAGACGAATTTCTGAAAACTGCTAGCAATTGGTGTTTAAATATTAACCACAGAGTGTAAAGTGTAGTTCGGTACAGAACACATACCACTGCACTGTTTACGTTTAATACTCTGTTTCTGCGATAAATACTATTTCTTCTCATAATTTTTAAATAAAGAAAAGATGATGATAGTCGAAATTATTAAGGTGAAATAATGAAATTTTTCCAACATCTAACATACAATAAGAAATATAACATATATATATATATATATATATATATATATATATATATATATATATGTATGAATTATGCATGTAGTACATATAATGTAGTATTATGTACATATATATGTGTGTGTGTGTTTTGTGCGTATATTTATATATATGTAATAATTCAATTTTAATTTTAATTGTTTCACTGAAAAAATAATTTAATTTCGTAATTTTTCCATTACCTCACATAAAAGTAAAGCGTTCAACTTATTTCCTCTGATATAAATCTATGTTATACTTAAATTCAAGCGATCATTCGCTCATAAAAATTTGCTGAAGACACAATTCTCATTCAAGAAGATCTGTAGTGATAATCCTTACTGGGTTGATTGAGGTTATGTAATTTCCTCAGAATCCCTACACCTCATGCCATGTGATTTATTACGTAAAAGGGAAAAGTCCCTTGTATAAAAAGGTTAGTAAGGAAAATTTTTGTCTCTTTTGAGAGTTTCGCTTTGGCCGCACTGATAATATTCTCAAAATGTAGCACTATGGTTCATGAAATCTGACGTCATTCATTGACTATATGTAAATTGTCTCTATCTCATTAAGAAAAAAATAAATAGACTTATGTGAAAAAAGGATACTTCCATTACAGCCGTGAATACTAATGCAATTTTTTATTCGTCAATAAAATTTAGTTCGATGACATAGATAAATATACATATTAATGTGTGTGTGTGTAATTTTTAAATGTCATTTTGTGACGTTGGGCTATTCGCGGTTTCTCTTCACTAACCTTCAGGACTTTTAATTACGATTGACGGCTTTTGCTAAACAACCTTTGCCCAACCATAAATAAAACGTGATTATGTAAAGCAGGTAGAAATGAAGTGAAGCAGGAGAGTTAGGAAATATATAAACTCAGAGTGAGAGTGGCGATACAGAGGTTGAGTGGTTCGAGAAGTTGAGGTTGAGTGATTCCAGTGTTCAGCAATTGTTCAAGAGTCGGAGTGGAAGTCGAAGCCGAGAATTGCTACAAGTTTTTGGCTGGTTAATGTATGTTTGAAGTCAAGGAAGGCTTAGTGGTAAGAGTCAGTTAGATTAATACTGGCAGATTGAGTTAAGACAGTAAGGCCCTTGTCCAGGACAGCATTTATAATTGTTGTTATATTAAAAAGCAGCTAATAAATTTTTTATTTATTGTTCTAACGTCTCTTTGATCGACTTATTGGCTTTTAGTGTTAAAACCTTGAATTTAGTTATGGCACAAGAGTTAAACAAGAATGGGCAGCCGTTCACAATTTCAATTATTATTAATAATTTTTTGATTTAATGATTATTTTCTATCCAGTTGATAATTCTCCTCTAATCTTGTTTTTGAACAAATTTTAATTCATATAGATTTTATACCGATTTATTTATCTGTATTTAACTTTGTTTCTTAAATATTTCTTATATTATTTTACAAATATTTTATTTTTGGTTATTAATTTTATTTGTAAAAAAAGATTATAATCTAATTCTCGGTATGGTTTCTTTTAAATTAATCGATCAGTGCTTACTTTGACTGCTAATTCTTTCATGTAGATTTGTGCAAGGTCTAGTATAAATATTGCTGAGCTTTATTTTATTAAAAAAATTTTGGGATATAGTAATTATTGTATAATAATTTATTTTGCATTGTTTAAATGGTATGTATGATTTTATAGTTATAATTTTTAATTTCAGCTGATGATAGTCTGTACTGTATTGCAGACTATTAATAAAGAGGACTTGCTTTCAGGACATAACATTTATTAGCACACCTCTTTTCAAACATAAATCAGATACACAATTTTACTCAAGCACCACTTTTCAACGTTCGTCTTTACCTCTTGGAACCAAACTCAATTCTATATCTTATATCCGTTGCCAGTAAATTTTCTAAAATGAAAAATATGATCGGTTGTTGCCAAAAAAATATATCTTAATAAAGAATATTGAAAAAAGTATCACTTTAAATTTAAATCGTTTGCTTTTAAAAGTTGAATAAATAATATTTTTTAAAAAAGAATAGCATTAAATTAAATCGTTTGCCTTTAAAAGTTGAATAAATAATATTTTTAGAAAAAGTATCGCGTTAAATTAAATCGTTTGCCTTTAAAAGTTGAGTAGATAATATTTTTAAAAAAAAGTTTCACATTAAGATTAAATCGTTTGTTTTTAAAAATTGAATATGTCACAGTAGTTGTCATTAAAAAGTACGTATATAATTTATATGAGTGCATTAGGTAATTTTTAGATTATTTTTTTTGCTACTGTTCTTTTTAGTGAAATTAAATAGTTTTTCTAGGATTTTTGTTTTCTTTTTTTGCATTAAGAAATCCATATAGAGGAAGATTTAAATGAAGAGAAATATGAAGTTTGTAAACAATAAAGGAGTAAATAAATCATTGTAAAAAGTGCATACAATTTTCCAAAATGCTGAATTCACATTGTTTATCAAAACAGGAAAATCTGGTTTAAACATTTTCTTCAGAATTGTAGTACAAATTTTACACCGAATAATATCAATAAAAATTTATAGATTTGCAGCCACGTCTTGAAAATTCATTTTCTGTTTGCTAAAATTGCTTCTCACAAAAATAGAACTAAAACTATCATCTTTCCAAAGAATGCATTGGAAGAATTCCTATCATTCAGAACATTTTCATTTTCATATTCCGCGAAATTTAATATAAAAGGTCACTTCAAGTACATCAATGAAGTACCCACTAGGCTTAGCAATTGCCTGGTGGAATTGTATATCTGACAGATATATCGAAAAGGTTCAATACCGCAGAAAACATGGAATGACGAAATCAATATTTTATTTCGAATACGATTCCAAAATGTTTAAGGGTTAAGCTGTATTATTAAATGTCTAGTTCAGGTCAATAGAATTTTGCCATATATTTTGATGGAATATTTTGCGGCGTTTCCTAAATATATATATATATATTACTATACTTCTTTTATATTCACTTTTCGCTTCTATTTTATAGGTACAGTCATTATTTTTTTACATATGATTTTTTTACACCAATAACAAGAGATTTTTATATGATATTTTTTAAATAAAATATTATTAAGTAATCTGTTTATTTAATTTTTTAAATAATTATAAGTAACTGTTTTTATTTTTAAATATAAAATATACTATGGGTATTTTCTTTATATTTATTAACGAATGAAATTTTATGAAATTTCAATTCAAAAAGAATATTTTGAAGGAAATATTTTTATAAGTGATATTGGTATTCTATTTTAATCACTGTAGATAAATCATTTATATTTTGTTGTCTAGTATTTTTTTCTTGAGTAGGTCATGTTATAAAATTACTTAAAAAGTAGCTCTAAATTGCAGTAATCTTTAGTTACGGTTTCACATTGAACATTAAATTTAAGATTATAAAATAAATGTTGTATTTAAATAGGTAACGACATAAGCAAATTACATAAGCTTTGCATTTCTTACGTATCATTGTACTTTTTAAAGAATTATTATTTATTTTATTTTATTTTCTTACATTTTCTAGAGAGGTAAAACTTTTTTTCTAAAGTGGCAATATTATAGAATCCCTTAAGCAGGAGCTTTAAATTCCATTAAGCATTAGTTGCTGTTTCATTCTAATGAATAATTTTCAGATTTATAAATAAATATTGTATTAGGGAAAATAAACGGATCACATTAAGTTTTTGCTTCTAACGGATCATTCAACTTTCAAAAGAAAATTTATTCATTTTATTTTATTTTTGTATTTTTAAAGCATTATTTTTTTTTTTGAAACTCAAAATCTTTGCCATTCGAGAGATGCTCTTCATCTTCTTTCAGTTAAGCGGTTTATTAACTTCACATTTTGCATTGAAACCGGATGTTCATGAAAAGTTAGTATTCGCTATTAAGAAGAAAATTTTAAGAAGTACAAAATAAATTTTAAAATTTTTCTAAAGCTTAGCATGTCTTAAGATTATATATACAATACCAATATATTTCAAAAACAATTATGATTAAACAGTTGAAATTTTTTTCTTATCTGTTTTTTTCCCTACTTTCGTTTTTTTAATTTCAGAAAAAGAGAAATAAATGCAAACATAATTCGACAACCATAAGTATTAAGTGTGAATACAATCTATAATTATGTAATATGGATTTCATAATTAATTTGTACATTCATAAAAAAAGAAATATATATATATATACTCTCTTTCTCTCAATACGTATGTAAGTGTATGTAGTGTAAATATTATCTTAGGTTAATTTAGTTTTCTTTTTCCTATACATTTAGCTATCATTGTGGAAAATTTATCTGATTTTCTGCTACAAATTCATTTGAACTTTTAATTAATTTAATCATATGCTCATAAATCTGCAAAATATGGCCCCTTCCCACAAAAAGTAGGGAGATTTGCTTATAGACCTTTCGTAACCTCATAAATTACCTTAAGTTCTCATAATCTAACAGTAAGATATCTGTATTATTCCTTGCATTCAAATTCCAAACAGGGAAAGTATCTGCCCTTCCGCTTCAGCCACAAGGGCTATAAACCAATAAATTTTTTATTAGTTTAGATTTTATTAACGTCACGCTAGAAGCAACACGAGGGTTATTGGAGACGGACCTCATAATTTTGAACCACGGTCAAGTGACGAGGACGACACCTGAGCTGCCACCCCCTCATCTAACTTCCACACCATGCCAATTTGAGGACTTTGCGCCCCGGTAGAATTACCGTGCATTAGCCCCGGCAACATGGTGGGTCTTTCAATCGAACCCGCGACTGAACATAAACCGACGGTCACGAATCCTATACCATGACCACTAGAATACCGCGGCTACGCCACAAAGGGGAAACAACACCTCTGGGTTCCTCATATTTTCATGATATATCTTTTCTCCCTCTTCTGACTTAATCACGAAAGCGAATAGACGTTAATTGCGTTGCATTCTCCGCTATCGCGATGTAACTGTATCTCTCTAGTATATTATTAATAATTTTCTATTTTCTCTATTTTGTTGTATTTATTGGCTATCATGGCAGAAAAATTAAAATTAGATACTTTAATTAATCCTGCATTTAATAAATTCTTTATTTGCTTAATAATTTTCTCTTCATCAGTAGATGATGTTCTTTAAGCTCTTTGAGAGCCTGGTAAGTCAGTGGTCATTTTTATTCTTGAAAGTTATCCCATTCTAGTTCATCCATCATCATAATTACTTCTAATAAAACAATTTGAATATTAGGATACTCTAGACAACAATGAAATAGTTCTTTTACAATAAAAAGTGAAAAAATGTCCTATGAAGTATTAACTATATACTACTATGAGTACATTCTGGGTTCTTGAATTAAATTTGTAGCAATAGCTATTGAAATATTAAACATATTTCAATTTGTGCACAATGAAGAAATTTTAGGTTATTTAATGTAGAAATTAGTCTAATTTAATTATAGTCGCTCTAGAAACCCCACGAGGGTGATGCAACTTGTAATTTTGAACCTCGGTCAAGTGATGGTCCCTTGAATTAGAACCTCCATATCCTAATTTACACACCATACCAAAGAGAGAACTTTGTGCAACGACAGATTTAATGTTTTTCAGCCCCAGATACGTGGCGGATCTTTAGTTGCATCAAAACCCGATCTCCAAATTCACGAAAACCACAGGCTATTTGTCCGCGACTATTACCACTTATCTACCGCAGCCGAAATTAAAAGTAGGAATTTATTAATACACAATGAGAGAGAGGCAATTCATCGTGATAGTCGCGCACACAGCACAGTTTACGTCCATTCTCTATCATGGTTAAGTCAGAAGAGAAAAAACAGTTACATCATGAGAACTGGAGACGCTACATCCGTCTTTTCACCTTCGTTACTAAATTGGAACTTGCTCTATTTGGAATTTAATTACAAGGAGTTTTTTTTTAGATTATGTGGTAATAGGTTTAGAGAACATTAGGTATCTTACGTGGCGACGAATAATCTGTAATTAAATTTCCCTACTAATTTAGATTAGGGGAAGATGCCATTTATGGAGATTTATGAGCGTTTGATTAAATAAATTAGAAGCTTACACACACAAACGGATTTGTATCAGAAAATTAAATGAGCTTCTTACTATCATAATTAGAAGTATAGGAAACAATTAGAAAACTATATCAAATTTAAGTGAATTCGTTATATATATATATATATATATATATATATAATTTGTAAAAATTTCTTATAAGTTCTGATCTTTAACTTAATTATCTTTTATAACCTTAGATGGGAAATATAACAAAAAATTGTAATAAAAACGTAATGCAACAAATTAAAGAGTAATACCAAATTCTATTAATAATTTGCCTTATCTCCTTTACTTGCTATTGCAGCTTTAATGAGATTGCGCATGCTTTCATTATACTGCTTTGCGCATTTTTTTGTCTGAGGATTGTGATGCCATAAATTTCTTAAGCTTTCTTTTAATCATCGCTTATTTGTTATAGTTAATTTTGGCAATTTCCTGCTTCGGGACTTCTTATGTAATTTTAATTGGATTCGTTAGCGGGAAATTAAGTGGGTAAATCTGAGATATTATTGTCATTTAAGGAGATAGTAATATTTCTTGGTTTATGCCAAATTTCTGAATCATTTATAAGAAGAAAATCTTCACCATTTGGGAAATATTCTCAAAATTTGGGAATCAAGTGAGTTCGTAATACTTTTTTTGCCTCGTGATTTCTTGCACGATGTGAAGATAAACCTAAGCAACTGTGGGTGCCAAATACCATTGAAAGTAAAGGTTGCATTTAATAGGGTTTTAATAAAGTTGCATTATAAAGGTTGCAAATTCTCTCTATTAATTGCGCTTTTTGGCGCTGTTTTATTTATTGTCGCCAAGGTATCAACTAAAATAAACTGCTGTTTGTAGAAAATGCAACACCATGAAGGAATCATCAGAATCAAATGAAATTCGCAGCAAATGTCAATTATAGGATATTATGCAAATTAATAAAGTTTCAGAGCCATCGCGCGTGCGCGGCGCGCGCAGCGCCCTCTGAATTGATGCTGAAAGCGTATAAATAAAGTGCTGTAGCGGGACGTTGAAAAAAGTCTATGATTATTTGTTAGTGGCAAACGTTTAGTGAGACCTGAGTATGCCTCCACGACGGAAGAATAAGAAATTCAAGCAACTTACGGAGTTTGAACGAGGGAGGATAATCGGCCTTCGAGAAGGAGGATTTTCCTATCGCGCAATAGCAGCTCGTATGCAGCGGAACAGTTCCACAGTGATGCGAGTTTGGAAGCAGTGGACCGACGAGCACCGAACAACTCGAAAAACAGGCACTGGACGACAGAAGGTGACGTCAGAGCGCGATGATCGACACCTGCTCCGCATGGCGGTGAATGATCGCACAGCTTCCTCCAGGCAGCTGGCAGCACGTTGGTCTACTGCTACAGGTGTACAATTGTCGGCTTTGTCAATTCGTCGTCGTCTGCTGCGCCGTGGATTGCGTGCAAGGGTGCCTTTATACAGGATTCCCCTCACGGCGAATCATCGACGGCTGCGTCGGCAGTGGGCTCTTGAGCACAGAGACAGGCGAGCTGATTGGCACCAAGTTGTCTTTTCAGATGAATCACGCTTCAATTTGTGGACCCATGATGGCCGTGTTCGTGTTAGACGTTATGCCGGTCAACGCTGCCTTCCTGAGTGTATTATTGAACGACATAGTGGTCGAACACCCGGAGTTATGGTCTGGGGTGCGATTTCGTATCAGGGACGATCCAATTTGATAGGAATTGAGGGTAATCTCAATAGCAACAGGTACGTCCGTGAAGTGCTACAGCCCGAAGTCGTTCCTTTCCTTCAAGGCATCCCTGGAGCTATCTTTCAGCAGGATAATGCACGCCCACATGTTGCGCGGACTGTTCGAGACTTCTGTTCAGCACAACGCATGCAACTTCTTCCTTGGCCTGCTTATTCACCGGATATGTCGCCTATTGAGCACGTGTGGGATATGGTTGGTCGGCGTCTCGCTCGTGATCCGCGTCCTGCAGTTTCCAAAGCCGAACTTTGGTTGCGCATACAAGCGATATGGAATTCTCTTCCTCAAGCAGATATTCAACATCTGTTTGACTCCTTGCCACGTCGTATAGCAGCACTTATTGCAGCGCATGGTGGCTGCACCAAATACTGATTTCGGACGCTTAATTTGTTTCTTTTGTTTTGAAAATTTCATCATTTATTTGTATCAGTACAAGTCGTTTCTGCATTAAATTTCATTTGATTCTGATGATTCTTTCATGGTGTTGCATTTTCTACAAACAGCAGTATAGAATCCAAACCTAAATATTTTAACATTAAAAGTTTCGCAGTTCATTCTGTATATTTTTATCTTTATTATTAGTTTTTTTTTCAAAATTTTATTTGAATAAATAAAGTTTTTGCAAATACAAATTTAAAGTACTGATTTGAGAACGTGTTACAGCACAATATATTTATTCGTTTTATTACTAGAGGTAAAATTCTAATTTCAAAGAAGCATTTGGGACTATATAATTTGATAGGCTTAGCTTCGTTAATTTTCACTAATGGTTTAAATTAAGAAAATGACAAGTTGTGCTCACACCTTAAGCTTTCAGATAATGCCCAGTGATAAATTTGAAACTTATTAGGTCAAAGAATAAACAATTTTCAGTATCTGATGCAATGGGATTTCGGTGAGATTTAACACATCAATCAATAACTCCCGAGACTAACCCAGAGATGGCGCTCGTAGTAAACCAGTAACCAGGTCTTTCTAGAGTACTAACCTTTGCTTGAAACGTGTCAAAATTTTAAGTCGATCGGACCAGAAACAGCTGAGTTATCGAGGTTGGAGTAAAGTCGTTTTGTAGTTTGTTTAAAAAATGGAAAAAAAACCGAGTTTCTCGTGTTCTGATAAAACATTGTTTTTTAATGGGTAAAAACACCGTGCAAGCGAAACGATGGATTGAAAAATGTTACCCGGACTCTTGTCCATCAAAAGCAACGATTTGTCGGTGGTTTAACGAGTTTAAACGTGGTCGTACCGACACAAATGACGCGGAACGCTCGGGTAGACCTGTGGAAGCTGTTACACTGGAAAATGTGAGTGAAGTGACAAAAATTATAATGAAAGATCGTAAAGTGAAGCTCCGTGAGATTGCTGAGATGACACAGATATCATATGGAAGTGTATTTACTATCCTTCATGAAAAATTGAGCATGAAAAAGGTTTTTTCCAAGTGGGTGCCGCGATTGCTTTCGATGGAACAAAAACTGCAACGAGTCGATGATTCAGAAAGCTGTTTATCGCTACTTACTCGCAACAAAAAAGATTTCTTGCGAAAAAAAAAAAAAAAAAAAAGATTTGGAAAAGCGTTGGAACGATTGTATCACCCTAAAAGGTGATTAACAAAAGGTGTTATGTTGATGAATAAAAAAAAAAATTTGCAAAAAAAATGTTGTTTTCAATGTTAGTTTCGGGACGTATTGATCCATGTGTTAAGCAACAGCTCGCGAAATCACGGTTTTTGATTCAAAATCTACGTCTGGATAAATTCCCTAAGGGCTATATGAATTTAATTATATTTTATCGTAGAAACACTTTTAGTAAATACACTCTCCTCGGACAACAGGAGAATCATATAAGTCATCTAGGTCAAAAATGTAGAAATTATAATTATAAATTTGAATTATAATTAGGAATTATAATTACGCATAGAGAAGAATTCCTGAAAAAGAACAAAAATCACACTTGGATTTTGTGAATGTTGTGCATGATAAAACAATATGGCTAAACAATGTGATGCTTCCAATAAAGATTAAGGAATTAAATTTCTTGTTATTTGATACAAAATCAATCACAACAATTATTTAGTGTATTATATTTTCTGAATCTATTAGTCTGTCATTTGTGTGACAAAGTCAAGTTTTTTTTATCATACAAAACATATACCGAAAACTCACTGTGAACTCTATTCTTTCCCCCCTGTAGTTATTGTCTATTATTCTCTCTCTGTCTCTAAATCTCAAACATCTAATGAAATACATCTTATATTTATTTGAATCATTTCAGGTCTATGAGGTGTGGATAGTAAATAAAGAGACTGTTGTTGCTACAGAAGATGTACGCATGCGCCAAATGAAAGCGACCGACAGCTGTTTGGCGTGAAGCCTTCTTTTTCAAATACAGTGTCTCTAGGTTGTGTAAATAAATCCGTATAGACGTAACTTTCATTCACATAAGAATTATTTCTTAACGGGAAGAATTATTATTGTTGTCATACTGATAGAGAGAAATGAGACAGTTTAAAAAGTGAAAATTTTCTATTTCAGCTCTTTGAGGAGGCATAGTACCCTAAAAATCATTAAGAAATCGATAGTAAATTTATTATTTTATCTTAATTACTAATATAAGTTAATACACATTTACCACATAAATATTATTTTATATTTCAAAATATATGTATCAAATAGACTTGTTATATAACTTTTCTTCAACATTGCGCAAAATCATTTAATTGTTTTTAAAAATTTTGAGCTGCTTTTTCTTATCAGTTTTTTATTTTTTACGTCAATCACGTGTTTAAAATTCTATTGTTTTTTCATAATCAGTATAAAGTCTTTCAATAATCATTTTTTCTGGTAGTTTTGTACGTTATGTTTAGTATTTTTGGGTCTATATTACGCGTTTAAATAAAAGCACTTTTTTTTAACAAACCTGGAAATGAGGAACAAATTAAAACAAAATTCTTCATTCGTAGTGTTGAGAGTCAAAATTAGAAAAAAAAATTATAAGTAATTATATTTCTCCCTAGACTAAACACAGAAATATAAGAAACATTTCAAAAAATTAAGTGACAAAAGTTTATAAAATATTATTATTTTTACATGTAGCACGAATTTTTTAATACTGAAATAGTTTGAAAATATTTAAAATTTTAAATAATTTTGTCTTTGAAAACCAAGCTTTTTATATATTATTCTTAAATGATTATTTTATCTATGTTATTATAACAAATGAATACATTTTCTTATAAATTCATAATTAAAAATATTTCTCACAAGTTACTGTGCAACACTAAGTTGAAGGAAAGTAGTAAAAAAAATTATTTTTCATAGAAATATAGTACTTATTTTTTACAATGAAATCCACTATCGCATTAATGTAATTTCTTAATTTCAATTATGTTGCGTTCAAGATATTCATGTTATGTGTAAGACAATTATGTCTATACATTTATATCCTTACTACATATTATATTTTAAAAAAATAAATAATTTTATGACTTCATATAACATATTTGAAAATATAAATCAACACCGATACACTTAATACAATTTTATGGTATATTCTATATAATACACTCATTACCATAAATATTTGAGCACCAAGAAATAGTTGTCAAAATAAAAAGAAATTTGTAAAAAACGGAGATGTAAGTAAGTAATTAAAAGTCAAAGTAAAATGATCATTTATTGAACAAAAAATTACAAATAAAAGGAGGTCTTTGCCCTGTTACCGTTCCACAATTGCTTTAAACTCGTCTTTAATTCGTCCCAACTCGTAAGTTGTCCAACTTGCCATCCTAAATAATCAAAGATATTCTTTATCAAAATACGGTGTCAAATACGGGAATCGAGGATGTCAGGGAAGGATGGAAATGTAGAGAAAACAGTCATGTGAAATCCTTGTTGTGTGTGTACGAACACTGTCCTTTTGAAAAATATCTCCAGGGAGTTCTGGCATGAGTGGCAACACATGATGCTGAAGAATGTCAAGAATATACCTTTAGGCTGTCCTGGTGCCGTAGATCAATATTAGGACTGAATATGTGTTTTATGTGATAGCACCCCAAACCATCAAGCCAGTTGTGGGATTCTTGCCCCACAGTATAGCGAAGGCAGAATAGAAACGTTCACCAAGGGCCCTCTACACACGTACGTCATTGACATCAATGCCGAAATTGAATCTGTATTCGTCGCTAAAGCTAACCTGATTCCATTTTATTGCAGTCCAATCACTTTGAGCGCAACACCACTTAAAATGAGGGCGACTGTGAGTAGGTTTCAATAGCAGTACATGGAATGGGCACCACGATAGCAACAGTCCTTCAGCCAGACACCTTGTGATAGAACAGACCGACACAGACTCCCGTAGTGACGGTGCTGCCGGTGTATGGATGGTGGGCAATGAGACTTTTGGGACTACACATGCGTTTTGTATGATGTAACGATCTTTTCGACTATTGGGGTGTAGAGTGCGTCCTAAGCTTGGTCGCATTGTTAAATAACTCTGTCTTGTCCATTGGTCCCGAATTCTTCTCACGGTAG
>BMAW01054039.1:130519-157608 GCA_019974015.1 Nephila pilipes
TATATATATATATATATATATCTGTCAATATTAATGAGATTTTTACATGATTCATAAATCGGTTTTCATCGAATGCACTGTATATATAGACCTAAGTAGAATTATTACAGAGAATGGGAGGGAAGCATTGTGCATGATGTAGGTTAAGAATTGATCGAATTAGACGGAGTCTAATCAAATTATATTATATGAAATATTTCTCACTTTATATAACGATATCTATGTTCATAGCGGCATTAAAGGGATGCATACAGATTTCAGAGTTCATATATAGTTTTGTTAAAGTAGTTATGGAATTGGGGTTATAGTCGATTTAAATTATCTTTATTGATGGTAGAGTGACAATACCATTACAGGATTATTCAAAATGAATCACCCAATTACAAATTTCCATAAATTTACAAATAAATGAAGCAGAATATAATGGAAATATATGTAAGTTTCATATTGTGGACAATAGGTAGATGTAAGAATAATAAACCTAAAATTACTCGAATAAGTATCGAATCTATTATAGTTCGAATTTTGAGATTTATTCACCGATAGAGATGTATCAGCAAAAACTACAGGGGAAAACAAAGGTCACAATTATTAAATATTTATTAGATTTCATACATATATACTTATTATTACCTCCAATATACACCTTCATTTATTCTATCTATTGTCTTAAACAATTTTGGAAATGTTGTCATGTCTGCTCTTTCAGGATGCATGCCACTTTCCCTTTCCCCGCTTCATCGGACTCAAATCTTGTTACTTTGAATACAGATTTCAGCTTAGGAAACAGAAAGAGGTCGCGTGGGGCAAGATCCGGCGAATAAGATGGATGGTCTAACACTTAAGTATTGGGGACGTATTAAGACTTCTTGAGGCCCTAGGCCTTTATGAAAAAATAGGCCCCACCTGCGACCCTTTAATGTAATTACAATGTTAATGGTGTATATATATATGTACCGTTCAATAAAAACAATCCATAATAAAATGAGGTCTTATGTGAATAATTGTTTTTTACATTTTAAAATCGCAAAATCATTAATTAAGTCTTCAATATCAATTGTTAATAATATTTCATTTTCAATATTCTTCAAGCTTAAATTATTCAAACGGGATCAAGTAATACGATTTCTCAATTCATGTTTGAGTTTTGAAAATGAACGCTCACCACTCTCGCATTAGTAATCATCATTGATAAGAAAATTCTCATTATTATTTCCATATTAGGAAACATTGTGAATAGTCTTTCATTATACATGTATGTGTAGAGTGTGTTGATCCCAATTCCAGTCCCCTCATCCAACAACTGTTCTTCATCTGCATTTGTAGAATTATATTTTTATTGATATTTCTTTTTTCCATTTCTTCTCTTTGCTTTTTCTTCAGCTTTTCGTCATCAATAATCACATATGACTTGAAATGTTGACATTTCAAGTTAAGTTCCTCTCCATTAATGTCTTTGTCGTAAAATTTTGATAATTTCTTGTTTGCTATTTTAATTTCTATCTCATTCAAATTAGAAATATTTTCAAAAAACCAAACATTTCAAAAAGTTCCTCATATCTTTTTACTATGTGTTTGTATATTGCAAATTAGAGAGGCAAATATTGGTAAAAAAAAGAACGAGATAAGACCCACCTCAAAGGCGAGGCCCTGAGCCCGGGCCCAGTTGGTCCATGTTGGAAATAAATTACTCGGATCCCGCCAGGAGGCGCCTTGTCTCGTGTGAGTGAGAGCGCACGGGTTCATGGGTAATATTTCGAAGAATGCTATTGGATCTTGACCGCTTAAGGTGGTTCTTTTTTTTTTTTTCTTGTATTGGATATAATTGCTCCTGACTGCATAAGCGGGTTGAATTAAAATATGGACTGTTTGGAAGCTTGTATAGTTTTGTAAATTGTATAAATATTCGATTATGTGTGATTGGCACGTGGAGTCCTTAAATAAATGTGTATTTAAAATAACTGCTCTCCCTATATTTTGGTTTGGTGGTTATTAATCTCCAACAGTCCATGCCTTAAGACGTCCCTGGTTCTTGGCTAAAAGTCTCTTGACAGATAATGCAAAATTACTTATCCATCAACAATTCCGTACTTTTTTTCCCCTATTATTTCATGAAATTCAACAAGAATGTAAAGGTAGTCATTTTTAGTAGTAATTTTATCTTCAGGAACCCATTGAAAATCGCATGAAAGATATCATCAATGATTGCTTTAAATTTTGATTTGCTCGTTTCAGCTTTTTTGGGTCTTCGTGAATAGGTACATGGATTGGTGGTTAGTTTCAGGATCAAAAGTGGGTTGAGCTATGGCGGAACTATCAATAGAGCAAAAGGAGAAGTTTCAAAATCCTTTAAGAAAACAAAGAAAGGAATTATATTCAACTAATAATAATGCCATTCTTGTTTCTTCATAATGTAAAAAAAACGCATAAAAATGCCCTTCTTATCATATTGCATTTTTCATTAAAAATTACTCAAAATGGAAAGAAAACTCTTGAAATAATAAGTTTCTACAATTTCACAGAATTTGGAGTCAATGTTTTAGATCAGAGGGCAAAGAAATATTCCATGAAATCAGTATAAAAGCCCACACAATTTTTTTTCAGTATTTTAGATCTAGCGGCGATTATTGAATAGGTAGTCTTTAAAGAGATAACAGATTCTATTCTGAGCAGAAAAGACTATATTCTATAACTAGCAGATCATCTAAGAGAGAAATACGTTGTAAAGGAGCAGACGTTATCTGTTCACGTACTACCCCAGGAGTTTCAAACATATAATGTAATTCAAAGACAATAAAACTAATATATTGTGTATGAAAAATATTAAAAATTTGTATTTGGACAGCAGAAAAAGAACAAAAGAATATATCATTCTGTGTTATACGTTTCAAGAAAAATTAGTGTAATATAAGTGATATTTAGTTCAGGAATATTTGTAATCAGGAATAATTCTATGGGAATTTAATATATTATTAATATTTAGGGACATTATTAGATTTAAATTAATTAAAATGAATATTATTTAAAAGATATTTTTACATTTCATTTTATACAGCTTGCCAAAATATTATAGTATGTATTCTGCAATTAGAAATTAAATTTTTTTTGTAGATAATTTCCTGTTAAATAAATTTCATATTATATTATAAGATTTTAGAAGCCAAATTTTATAAATTCTTAGTTAAAAATCACTGTATTAATCAAGAAATACTTTATTTTCTGTCTGTTTTATCATAAAAATTAAGAATAACAAGTCTATGGGTCAGCAATGATCCACCCCGATTTCACTAGGCATACTAGAAATATGGTAATTCTATTGTTATGGAACCTGTTGGGCACATACTTTTTGTAATTTAAAATCGTTATGTGAAATTTAGAGTTAGGATTGTTTACCGATTCCTACAGTCTCAGTAAAAGCATGAATACTTAACCGACGGTCAGATCGAACCAGTTTACCGATTATTTCGATATTGACATCCGTTTTTGGCGTAGAAAGGCTATCCGGGTTCGAATCATCTTCAACGTCTTTTTGGCTGTCTTGAAAACTCTTAAATCACTGAAAAACACCTGCACGCGATAAACATTCATTATCATACACTTCTTTCAATAAATTACCAGTATCGTTTTTTTCAAGTTTCATGTGAAATTTCATAAGAATTCGTTGCTCGCTTATCAATTTTCCATCCAAAAAGAATAGTAATTCTAATAGATTCCGGCTTTACAGATTTACTTACAGAAGCGAAAGCACTGCATTCAAAACATACAGGGGTTGGACAAAAATATGGAAACACCTTTTAAAAAACATGTTTCTTTGCTTAATATGGTGTAGGAAACCCGTTGGCATCCAAAACAGCTTGCAGTCTTCTCGGAATGGATAAATACAGTTCCTGTATGTGTGCCAAGGGAATATTATACCATTCTTCCTGCAAAACGGTGGCAAGTTCAGATAACGATGTTGGCGGTGGATAACGAGAACGCACTTTCCGTTCCAATGTAGACCACAAAGGTTCGATAATATTCAGGTCTGGTGACTGGGGTGGCCAGGGGAGATGGGACAAATCTTCCTCGTGCTCAGAAAACCAGTCCTGGACAATGTGAGCTGTGTGAACAGGGGCTTTGTCGTCTTGGAAGACACCATCACCATCGGGGAACAAAGTTTGTACCATGGGATGAACTTGATCTGCCAAAATGTTCACATAAGTCTTGGCAGTCATGTTCCCTGACACAGTTATCATGGGGCCAGCAGAGAACCACGATATGGCTGCCCAAACCATAACAGAACCCCCGCCATGTTTCACTCTTGGCAACAAGCAGTCTGTATTATAGGCTTGAGATGGCGTTCTCCAGACATCAACTCGGCCAGAAGTGGGAAACAATGTGAAAGAAGACTCGTCAGACCATATTACACGCTTCCACTGCCCTATAGTCCATGCTTTATGACTTAAACACCACCTTTTCCTGTTACGGGCATTAGCATCACTGATGAGTGGCTTCTCAATTGCAGCACGGCCAGAAATTCCCTGTTTATGAAGCTCCCTTCTAATTGTTTTGGTACTCACAGGGTTCTGTAACACAACATTCATTTCAGCAGTAACTTTTGCAGCTGTGGTCTTCTTATTTTTCGTCACAATTGCCCTTAATGATCGTCTGTCACGATCACTCAGCACACACTTTCGTCCGCGCTGTGATTTAGCAGATGATGTTTTTCCGCTTTTCAAATATGCGGAATAAATCTTCGTTACAGTACCTCGCAATGACAACCTCACATAACAGTACTCCGACAACAACTGAACTGTTTAGCACATTTACGAAATTGTATAGGTGGCGTTAGTAGTCAAAAACGCCAGCGCCACCTACATATTTCATTAAAATCAATCTTTCTTTTCAAACATGCATTTTACAAGGTGTTTCCATATTTTTGTCCACCCCCTGTAAGTCTTCATACTAAACAGCTCTAGGTTGTTGGCGTTTAACGCATGCATATTTCTTTTGTAGCTCAGCGCCAGTCTCAATATTTTATATCCCCACCGTACATCATTTAAATAGATACATTTCATATCCTAATTCTTATTATCTCTCTTGATTTATCTGCATTTATGACTAAGTCGTGCATTTTTGTGCGGATGAGAATTGTCCATATTTTTAAGAGATATATTATTTTTCATAAAAGTATTGAAAGCATTCTAAATTTGTTCAAATTTCTGAGAGGTGTGTTGCTTGTTAGAATAAATTATTTATTATATATGATATTTTCTTCTTTTCCGTGGATTAATCTAAATATATTCCTTTGAATTATTCAAGTATATGTAAGCTATTTTTTAAGGAATTTAGAATTTTCCTTGTCTATGGTTATCTTTTATCATGTTGTAAATGTTTTGCTTAACTGAGTACATCAGATTAATAGTTAGAATAGTTTCTTTTAGAGTTTACGTTCATACTAGAACCTTTGTAAATAATGGTTTATTTATAGCAAGCTATGATTCATATTTAGACAAATAACTATATATTTACAATATCTTAAATGTTATGAGTTTCAGTAGCATTTAATTAAACATACTTAAACATTGCAACAAACTAACGTGTTTATTAATATCAACAGCCTTAATAAAGAAATAAATTAATAGTCAAGAATTTTTTCACAATTTTTTTCTATCTCAGAATGAGCAAAATAAAAATAATCTAAAAATGTAGATATTTTACTTTCTCGTAGCCTTGATTCAAATATTATAATGGAGAATTCTACATTTTGTAAGAAATCAAAATATTATTTTTCATTTAACTGGATCCGAGTCAACTAAGTTTCTAGTAATATCATACAAGTCAGAGATACATTCTAATGCACTTTTTGACTTTTTCAGTTATTTTATGGAGGTCATTTAATGTAGAATTTTTCACATCACAGTGAAGTTTAAAATGACCAAGTTAAAAAAACATTTTTTATAAAAACATTGACAGGTTGTAAGGTCAAATAGTTATGTGTGAGCATTTGATGAATTCTTCTTATTTCAATGAGAGTTTTGGTCTAAAAAGCAATTCAAAAATATTTTCTCGTTTTAAAACTTTTCACATAATACTCCTCATTTGAAATTCAAAAAAAAAAAAATCTCTTAAAAATAATAAAATTATACTATAAATGCACACAAACCAATTGGTGTTTGTATGACCTGTTAAGTTTTCAACAATGTTCGTAAACTTGCCATTTTGTAACTTTGCGGAGATTTAGGAAATGTTGAAAAAGTTATTTCCTTAAGGCACTTTAATTTTTTTTTATTTATGATTTTTTAATTCATTTCTCTATCGGAAATTCTTAAAAATAATTTTCAGTAGATGAAGGAAAAATTTAAAAGTCTTGCTTGGCAACTAATACTTTGATATTTGTAAGATCTTAATGCTTTGATTTATTTAAAGTAAATTTTTAATTTAAGTTTTATTAAATTACATGTATTTCAAATATTATTACTCAAATGTAAGGATACCTATCGAACATCCATCTCTGGACATATTTCTAACAATTAAAAGTCATTCTGTCCCCACTATATGTATTTATGATGAAGTTTTGTCATTTTTTTATAACTTACTTCCGAAGGGATTAACTTTTAAATCCTTACATTTTTAACTTTAATTTTGAGACATAAACCTCTGAGCCTTTTCAAACCTTCATGAGAACTGTTAAATACCACTTTTTTAAATAAACTTTTGGCCAAGTGTAGAAACAAAAGCCATGCTTTTTCACACAGAGCAATTCTTTGGAGGTGAAAGGCCATGTAGGCTAAGGACTCCAGCAAACTTCGCCTTATTCGTAAAGGGAGGGTAGCATTACATTTTTTTTCGTGAGATTTGTATTGTATGAATGTGTTGTTTGTAGTTTCATTTTATGCTATATGCTAATTGCATTACTACATATTAAGCATAATTTTTATCTTTTATATCAAGTCAAAAATTCCAATTCATAATTTTTTCGGATTCATTGGTTCGTTTAATTAACGTTGCACTAGAAGCAATACGAGGACTATTGACAACGGACCTCATAATTTTGAACTTTTATCAAACAACGAGAATGATATCTCAGTTGGCACTTCCCACTCCAAACATGTCAACGGAAGTACTTAGAGTCTCGACTGATGTAACATACGTCACCCCCTGCTACATGGCAAGTCTTTAGTGGCATCAAGACTTGAACCCGTTATCAAGTGTGAGACCATGACCATGACCACAAGGCTATAGCAGCCACCCATTTTCTTAGAAATAAATATGCTTCTTTTTAATGAATAGTTTTTATTTTTGTTTACCTCCTGGATTCGATAAAATGCATATTGCATGTAAGAGATTAAAACAGATGGGTAATTGTGAAATAAAAATAATTTCCTAAAAAAAATATTAATAATCATTATTTTTTCTCTAACATTAACTTACCGCACACGGAAAGACGGCACAAATTATTACGGGCAACATTAAAAAAAATCTTTTTTTCTTGCTTTTTTAAAGCGGAATATTAATAGTTATGCCCATCAAGTAAGGAAATATTGGAAAAAAATGACATTCAAATAACATTTTAGTATTTTCTCTAAAATATTCGTTGCTGTAGGTGGAGGAAATAATTTGTCAATTGTTCATTGGCGAAGGTTGTGGATTCCTCCCTGTCTCTTAGAGAGGAGTTACACTTGTTGTACCTCCTCTTCGTTCTCTGATATTTTTGTGTGCCTCTTTTTTCTTTTTTACCTTTTCGAAGGTAATTCTTGTACATATTTATATTTCTTTGATATTGTTATTTGCATTTCTTTTAATGTTTTTATTGTACTTTTATATTTTAATGCTATTTTACTTCTGTTTTATGTGTGCCTCGACTACTGCGGATGGTCTCCTTTGAACCCGTCTCGGAGCATCGCCTCTCTCCCTCCCTCAGGAGCTTTCCCGAGAAGCGGTTTCCTCTGTGGTCCTCGACCGACTTGAAGCCTGTCTCTTGTGAAGTGCCGTGCCAAGTAGAGTCCTCTTCTTCTTCCTGGCCATATTCCCTGTCGCTTCTCCTGGTCGTCTCCATCTGTGGGACTCCTTCGAATTTTATGTTCCTTCGAGTTTTTTTTTTTTTGAAGATGAAGATTTTTGCTCTTGAGTGTTCTTGTCTTCTCCCTGGACTTTCCAGATGAGTTCGCCGATGAACTTTATCGCGATCTGAACTTTGAGCGACTCGAACTTTTTATCTACTGTGTGTGTGTGAAATTTTTAAACTTCTACAGATTTCAACTTGGGCACCTGTTGTACCCAGAAATTTATGTATATTTTTTAAGACTCTGGACTTTGTATTCGGCTATTATGCTCTTATAATCTTGAATGTACCGACTATTTACGCTGAATAAAATTTTTGATATCTATTATCTATTAACTTTAAAATATAATTACTGTAATTTTAGTAAATATTTTTGATATTCAATATAATATAACCCGTGCCTCAGACGCCATCGGCATGGGCTGCGGGTTTGATTAGCTTGATGAAACGCATCGAATTTTAATGTTACAATAGAAATAAGAATGTTACGATAAAAATAGGTTATGTATAAATTGATTCATAATTTGAAAATGGTTGCTACGAAAAAAAGGCTTGGAGTATCTGAAACCAATATTTAATATCCAGACTAACAATTACTAAAAATTATAAATTATATTTTTTCATTTAAAACGCAATCGTAGAAACATACATAAATTGGGCTAAAAAATTATCTATTCTATTATTTTATTAAATTTATCTATTTTAAACCTAATAAAAATCAAAATTATTCATCCATGTAAGACAAGTATAATTTTCACTGCGAAAGAATAGGAATTACATTTTTTTGAAAATGACTGGCGAATATATGATCGTAGTCTCTCTTCTCTCCCTAAAACTTTTCCATGAAGCCCCGTATATATAAGTTACAGATAAAAGCAGCCAAATTTCAATTCTGAAATGCAGATTTATAGCTTCGTTGCTAATGTAGAGGTTAACAACTTCACGAGGTATACAGTATTGAATAATTTTGTTAAACTTTACAAGTTCTGACTACATGAAACTTTTACGAAAGTTTGATAACATATTCATGAAATATTGAGAAGAACCCAGTTTGATACCAATTACAAACTTGATAGCTATAAAAGTAATAATTTATTTTGCGATCATACTTTCGCTTGTTGAAGTATGTAGAATTAGACTGAAGGAAACTGTTGGTTTGGCTCTTAAATTTTATAACTTGTCGAAATATTAATATCTAGCTCTTAGAAAGTGATATATAACTTTGTATTAGCCCAGAAACGTGGGTAAAAATTACATTGTTATATATACATAAATTTTTCAATAATGATGTAAAATATGTATTATGAAAATGCATTTTAAATTCAGTTTGTTAATATAAAATTTGATACCATAATTTTAGAGAAGAATTTCTTAAAAATTTAACAATGAATTAATTAAAAGTTCTAAATATGTTAATGTCAATTAATGCAAATATAAATTAATACATTCTTTAAAAATTCTAAGATTTTATCTTAGTTCATTGAGGTAAAATCTTATTATAAGAAATTCATGTGAAATCATATTCAATTTTTCAAATAATATAATTTACAATCACTAACTTAGATAATAAGAGGAAGATTAATTTGAAAAGTATAGTATATTTAATATCATAAGACTAATTAAATATTTCTGATTGACTGTTCTATATTCCACATTAATAATTTCGTATTTCCGAAATATTCGAAGTTTTTTAGAAATTTAAATAAAATAAACATAACAATTTTAAATGTTTTGATATTTCTAGAATGACGCTCGTTTTTTTCACCATTTCATGGTACAAAACTTACAAAGAGTTTTTGTTTTTATTACATATCCTCGTTCCAAGCTTCTTTTCATCACACGCGCCCTCTGTCATTTGGTTAGCATTTGGAATCTATTTACAAAATAATTGGTTAATATTCCTTCTAAGCAAATTCTATACATTAAATCATAGTGGAATGTTTTTTTATATATTAATGACGTATTTTGTTTCTGATTCCTTTAGTGGAAATAAAACACTTGATTGATTAAATATATTCCCGTTTCAAATTCCCTAACTTTTTCTGTATGACTCTTATTGGTTATAAATGTATGATTCCTTGAATATCTGTTAACTGTTTTCTCTTTTCTTTTGTGAACTTAGTAAGTGGATATTTTCGTCACCAAATCTCATATAAAAATTACATCAAAAAGACATTTGAAACTTAATATTTAATTTAACTTAATTTTGTAATGTTAATTTTTATATTTCTGTTATTTGAAACACATGTGCCGCCGCGGAGGTGAGAGGATTAGCGTCTGTGACTGAGAGCACTGCCGACCCATACTCGATCCAGGTGGTTTTAGAATGAATATCTCGTTATGGTTCTAGTCAGTCCTTTATACTTTCGGCGGTAGTAAACGAGTACCAAAGTCATTTGAGGTGTCCATACACTCGGTCTGGACACTGGCTTTTAATTAATTTTTCAGGCAGTCAGAGGCTTCGGAAAGAGCAATGGGGGAAGTTCTAAGGCCTGCGGCGATTCGCCAACAGGCAGATCCTTCACCGATTGTGACGACTGCTTAGCCATATCTGGCTCCGGCACCATCAAACATCACTCACCGATTGTGGCGACCGCCAAACAGATTCTACAGGCTCTGCGAAGCATTCCTCGCCAAATGCAGCACCAGGGTTGCTGCCTTTGGCGTTGCCTATGCTCTCCTTGCCTTCAAAAACTGACTCTTTCACTTTTCGTGTTGCTTTGTAACTTGATGCTCGCTCGGAGCTCGTTGTACATAGTTCAATGGTGGGTTATTAAAGAAATATCAAAAGCTTTAGTTTGTGTCTGTGTTAACAGCAGCCGCCGCAGAAGATTTAACTTAACAATTTTGAATATGTAAAACTTAATATTATGAAAAATACCTACAAGAAACATTTATCATTATTATTTTTTTAAAAAAAATTGACATTTTAATTCCAGATTTTAAATTAAACTACTATATTTAAATAACTTTGGAAAACACCAAACCTTATGTAAAAGTTCAAATTTAATCAAATTATGTATAATAGGGTTACTTGAATGATAAAAGTTTTATATACTCTCTGATCTAGAAAAAAAAGACGAAAAAGCATATAAAATATTTTTAAAGGTTTCAACGGTTATTTAGAAATACTCCCTAAATTTGCATTTTTAAATAATTATTCTACTATATTAACTCCGTTTTCTAAACATAAATATGTTCCTCTCTGTCGATTGATTTTGAAAATTGTAATAAAAATTATTTTGGGATGAAACTCAACCAAAATAATAAATAATAAAATGATCAATTAAATCAGAGTGCAAAATAATAAAACGTTCAGGAAATTAAGAACTGAGTAAAAATACATCGAAAAAATATTAATGTACAATATTTTTGGACAACAAAGCATTATTAAAAGTTAAAAATTCTTATATATTATTTATTTATAATACTAAATAATAATAGTCTATGCACAATGTTTCATTAACTGAATAAGTATAATAGCAATTATAGGAACCACAAAACAATGATAATTAGCATTGAATCATTTGTACAGATTATTTCCCATGGGTCATAGTTTCCAAATAAATCACTTTTTCTCCTGAGTGACTATTAAGCTAGCTGTCGATGCTGGTTACGAAATAATAACTAAAGCTAACACTCAATTTTATACTGTCTCATTTAATTCAACTTCTTAGAGAAACTAACTAAAATAATTTTGACACTCTAAGACTCAATCTTTTTGTTGCCAATCTGCAAAAAAATAAGTTAAAATACAACGTAATTTTATTCATTTTCAGCAAATATAATCTGCACTATACAAAAGTAATTGAACTGGAAAAATACGTGCTATGCTTAGTAACAAGAGAGATGGATTATGATGAAACCGGGAACATATTGAAAGATATATTTATGAAGAGTTTTCTGATCTTTATAAAATATTTTAAGACAAAAAAAAAATTTAAAAAAAGTAAAAAAATAAATAAAAAGATATAAATATATATAATAATGTAATTATTAATAAAATATTTATACAAAACACAGTTTTTGAATTTTTTGGTTTTCCATAAATGCAAATAAATATCGCTTTAAGTTGTTTATATATCGAAATCATGTATATTTTACTTAGATATAAAAAAAAATTTGTGAAATAGCTTAGTTTTCAAATTAATAATGGGGAATTGCACAATTTTGCTTAATATTTTGCAGACATTTTCAAACTGAAATGGTCTAGATATTAAATTTAAGTTCGTTTACTTTTTATACATTTTTATTCATCTCATACAAAACTGCTATCCTTATGCCCCATCAGGAAAAAAGTTCATTTCGATCATGTATATTATATTCTAAAATTAAAATGTTTTATTCAAAAAAGAATTTCCATTGTCTAACATCATCAAAATGGAAGCAACTTAATTAAATATATGTAAATTTATTTAAATTCACAAATATTTATTTAAATTAACTATTATTAAAATATTAAACATTAACAAAAATATTAACATTTATTTAAATTCACAAATATTAATATATTAAAATTATCATTGTTCATTTTCCTTTGATATATATTAATTTAAATTAAATTTTGAATTTTAGAACCAAAGTATCAAAATATATATTTCTCCTTTTGCTGGCATCAAATATGCATATAAACTTTGAGTGTGTTTTTATAAAAAGACGAAGATAAACTTAAATAAATTATTATGGAAAGTAAAGCTTTAAGGATTTTTGATAAATTTGTGAAAGGAATAAAACAAAATTGAATTTGTACGAAAAATAGTTATTTTTTTAGACAAATATGTAAAAAGTACAAGTATCTGGTATCACACTATGTATTTAACTCGTATTTCTAAATTTCACATCTTTGGATTTTATTGCTATGAATTAAATTTTTATTTTCTCAACATTTGAGATATTTATTAACATAAATATATTATCGTTAGATAAATCTATTGAAAAATTTATTCTAAAAATCACATAATACTAGATACAGTTAAGACAAATGTGTTTTCATTCCATTCTACTCTCTTATTAAAGCATGAAAGATCGTTTGACTTAATTCTGGTTAGCTAAATGCTCAGATTTTCAAATTTCTCCCTCAATATGACTTGATATTTGTAATGCGACAAATATTTGTAGAACCAAACGAGCATGCAAGCCTGTAAAATTTAATAGGAGATAGTAAAAAAAATACTTATTTAAAGAAAACTATGCTTCTTTCTATGCATTTATTCTATTCATTTATTACAAAACTATTCCAAAACTATTCATTCTATACATTTATTCTATTCATTTGTTACAAAACAATTACAAAACTATTCATTCTATACATTTATTACAAAACTATTCCAAAACTATTCATTCTATACATTTGCAGTACATTTTCTAGTATGACGAATGTTATGTCCTCCCTTAGCAGAAACGATCTATTTCAGACATTTTGGCATGACTCCACTAGATTAGTACACATACTCTGGAGCTCATCATCATGAAACACACACTTCAATTGCATTGTTTATCATGCGTTCTTTTGCTGTACGCGCAATCTGGCCTAAACCCTTCCTCACAAAATTCCACAATTGCTCAATGCGATTTTGGTCTGGTGAATTTCTAGACCAATCAAGCACTTTAGTTTCATTTTCCAGCATAAAAGTCTTTACCAATTTTGATTTGCGTCAAGAATACAAATCGAATTGAAATGTTCCGTTAAAAAGTTTTATGAAAGAAATAATCTTATACCGTAATATTTTGATGTATTTTGTAGCATTCATCATGCCTTAAAAAAGAACCTAGCTGCCAGTGCTATTTTCCATGAATAAAATCCCCAAACCTCTACTTCAGTGTGTGTATTATACTCTGTTGGATACGGTCCAGTCTCAAAGCTTCACAATCACTTCATCTCAGAATATTTAAAATGTATCCTTGCACAAATAAATGATTTTCATTACTGAATAATACTTTTAGTCGATGATTTGTATTTTCAGCAGTCCATGATTTGCATTTTTGTCGATGTAAATGCCTTTTTCATGTTGGGAGATAAAAATTGATTTTTCGTGGGTCTCCTTACATTACGACTAGCGTCCAGAATCCTACACCGTTTAGTTGAGCAAATCACATCAAACCTGGAAGCCAATAAATCCCATTGAAGGTCTGAGCTTCATTTCCTCGGATTAATTCTGTTATTTCTTATAATTTTATCATTTTTGTAGTAGTTTCCTCCTAGCACTCATATCTTTCTTTCCTTTTCGGAGAGGCTGATCCGAATCATTTTAATGAAATTAAGATTCTTGAAAAACATGATTTCCTTACTCCAACGTCAGAAGCTATTTCTCTAACTGTCATTAAAGTTGATCCTTAAGAGCTGTAATTTTAGCCCGCTTCCTTGGAGTTATATACAATTTTGAACTGGTAAAAGAAAAAGAAGGCAAACACTAACAACTAGCTCAATCAGTGCTTTATAACTGAAGACTAGGAATGTAACGGCTGCCCATTCCGGACTGCCTCTTGTGCCATAGCTAAACTCAATGATTAAACACTAAGACTCAATAAGTCAATCAAACAGACACTAGAACCATAATTACGCAATTTATTAACTTCTTGTTGATATAACAACAATTATGAATGCTCTCCTGGGCAAGGGTTTTACTGCCTTAACTAAATCTACCAATTGTAATTTAACAGACTCTTATCACTAAGCCTTCCTCTACTGCAACTCAGACTCTGGAACAATTGTTGAACACTGGAATAACTGAATCTCTTGAATAGCTCAACTTTTAATCCAACCTCCTCCTTCAAACCCTCTTTCCACCTCTTTCAACTCCTCCTTCAACCTCTCAATTGCGACTCTCAGTCGGAGTTTATATATATCCTAACTCTCCCGCTTCACTTCATTTCTACTTGTTTTACCGAAATCACATTTCATTTTTGGTTGGGAAAAGATTGTTTAGCAAAAGCGATCAATCTTAATTAAAAATCCCCAAGTTTAGTGAAGAGAAACCGAGAATAGCCCAATGTCACATTGTAAGTACTTTTACACTAACACCAGTAAGGTCGATCAGTCATAACCATTCTAAGCAGAAAAGTTTTGTTTCAGGAGGTTCACATTGATTCTAAGAGGACAAAATCTGTTTGAAGAGGTCCCAATTATTTTGCATAGTATAGTAATACTGATGCTTCACAATATTTATCACTAAATAATTTTTAAAAGTAGATAAAATTTTATATAAGTAATACAAATAAATCTTAACTATTTATCTTCAAACAATAGCTCTGTATAAAAAATATAACTTATTTTTCTTATCAAATTCGATTAATTATTCGTAATAAATTAATTATTTACATCAGAATTAATATTCATCGTCAATAATCAGTTTTGAAGTATATTTTTTATTCCATACGATCAAAGCATTCGTTGTCGCATCGCTATCTAAAACTTGACTTTGATACATTTATTTTAACCATAGAGTTAACGCCCTGTGGTATTAGTATTGTATATGAATGAAAACGTTATTGTATAAATAGACATTTTTTAATAAATTTTCGACCAAATATTATGGCCTACAGGCATTAGTATTAAAGGGACTTAGTACCTTTGCACCTTCAAAAGTTCGATTTTTCAAATTTGATTTTAAAAAATAATACTGAATGTTAGGAGCATTTTAAAATAAACCGCGTCAAATTCCGACAATTATTACGTCCTGTGCAAAAAAAAAATGTAAATGTCTAAAGTTGCTTGTTCTATGTAATGCAATGTAAACAAACCTCTTTTTCTCAGTTTGCTATTTTCACACTTTCCCACAGGATTAAAAAAAATCTTTTGCATGCAAAGCTTTAAAATTTTACATGAGAGTTGTACTTGTAAATCTTTATTCTGTGAACCTCAATTTTGTTAATAGGATGATTAGATTTTATTTTATAACCTGATACATGAAAAAAAAGTTACTAAATACAAACTTGATAAATTTTTAATTTTTTTTTTAATGTAAGGTAAATTTAAAATGCTTTACAGAATAAGTTCATTATTTAGCTTTAATTTGGTATAAGAATTATGGTTCTACTGTACATCTTTCAAAAGTTATCTTGTAGGTAACGTAAGGTAAGCTAATTTATTTTTCAAATTTTTGTACGCATATTTCATGTTGTATAAGAAAATATATTAGTTTAATAGTAAAACTTGACCCAATATTTTAAACTATGCACTTTATTACACAAACTGGCAAAGTTTCATACTGAAATGAGCAAAAATTGTTGTTTTATGAAGAATTGAACAAAGTTTGTCAAAATGTTCCACTTTTGATTTCGTAAGGTACTAAGTCCCCTTAAATTAATTTTCCAGCTGTTACCATCTAGATAATTTTGTAATAAAGTTCGATTTAGTCTCCCGAATACTTTATTGCATCTATTCCTAGCTCATAATTTAACACCGTGTCTATCATATCTATGTGATAACACATTAAAGTAGATTCGTTTATCTCTTGTAATCTCTAGTTCTATCATTCATTACAATGAATCTATAGTATTAATTATTGTGATAGGGGATGTAAAGCTATAATTTCCAACTAATATCAATCTCCAATATTGTAATTACATTGTTGATTTATTTAAAATGGCTGATAATGTCACATTAATTAAAACTGATAAGGGATATTATGAGTGAAATATATAAAAGATATATAAATGTTTCAAAGTTTAGCTATAAAATGTATCTAAATAATTTGAAAAGATGGATAACGTTCATTATTTATCACTCGTTATAATGAGCACAACAGTTATTAAGAAGCAATAGTTATTCACAAATAAAGAAATGATTTAAATTCTTAAATAAAATTCTTAAATTCTGAAATAATTCAAAATCTTATATAATCGTTTAAATTAGAAAAATAAATAATTACTTAATTTTTACATTTTACTTATCGTTCAAGAAATTCCTTACATTAGCCTTAGCTTATTATTTTTACAAACATGAGACAAAGCTCGGCAAAGGTTCTCTTTTAAATGGAAAGGTACATTTTCAGAGACTTCATCAAATAGTCACAGAAATTTTAATCAGAGACACTTTAACCTCGGATGTTGGATTTGGTTTCACATTCGGGGAGTTAGCCGACTAAATAAAAAGGTCCTAGGGTGCAGGAGTCAAGGTGAAAACTCCATTGGAAAGGAAGTTACAGATTTTTCCTGAAATTTACGTATAACGTTATAGGTGGCCGGAATAGGAACAAATATGTTAACAATATCAGACGGAGTAGTCAGTATGTATTTGGTGTCTTCTTTGGACATCAATCAAGATATCGACTGGAAGCCATCGGCACTTGGAAGTGAATCTGTCGAAGAGCTGTCGGGAGTTGGCTGATGAATTTGTGGAGGGACAGCGTGTACCTAAAGGAAACTATCGGATCCAGTCTTTGAAGTACAGAGTATTAAGAGTGAGATCTGTTTTTAGCGTTTATTTGTGAGTTGGTAAGTTGAATGTTGCTGATATATCTGTGACTATCATTTCAAGCGTAGTTTTTGCTCCTGTGTCTGTGTCGCTAATCTGTAAAATTTTTGCGGTTCCTGTTTAAGCCCGTGTTCAGAAACATGTGTTTTGTTCTAAGTACTAGCGAATGAAGTGATAACATTGTTTTCCTCCTCTTAGTTGGATTTTAATTAGTACACAACCTTTGTATATATATAGTTGATACCCACCCGCTTCGCTGGATAGATGATAATATAATATTTTGGAACCTATACGTAAGATATGAAGAAAATGTTTCAATTTTTAAAACGTTAATGATAATCTAAATTTAAAATTTTAAGAAATTCATTGTTTGTAATAATGGTTATACATGACTTTCAAATATATGAGAAAAATAAAAAAAATATTAGTAAAAAGTCACCCCATATATATATGATATCGATAAAATTCATTCCACCGTATACATCTTACACCTAGAATTGCTAAAGATACAACCTTTTTTCAGAAGATTCATCACGTGCTTAACTTTCAAGTGAAATACCCTCGCAATGACATCGTGTCTATCATAAAATGTTTGTCTTTGCTTCAAGATATCTTTGATTTCTGATCATTTAGGATTGCAAGTGACAGCCATCCTTATAAAAAAGTCGTGCAAGTCGGGACATCCAAAATGTCTTACGTATGTCATAGCATCTTGAGTTTGAACATGCATATAGCGAGGTTCTCCAGTAAACGAAGATTATCTTGCGTGTGTGCTATTCCGTAAAAAGTCGCCATTTTAGTATTTTTCAAAATCCCGCTAAGTCATGGAGCTAAACTACACTTTCACCAAATATGGGATTCGAAACTCATTTACTTCTATCGCTAAATATGTGCGTTTCCTATTTTCGATATGTACGAAATTTCACATAAAGAGTCCCATCGCCAAAATCTTACCAATCCTCCATCAGCGCTTCAATATAAAATTATTTGGTATTTTTCCATTTCACACGCGCAAATCTGAACAAGTAAACTTCATTGGTGATAATACACAGTATACATATAAAAAAATATATTCCGTTTGGCGTCGGTTATATCATTTTTGGCGATAAAGTCGCCAAAAATCACATAACAGATGGATAAGAGTGGAATAACGGATAAAAATTACATTTTGGATAAGACTTCTATAAAACCCGTTCTTAGTGAGCGTCTACATCGCAAAAAGAGTAACTGCTAAATTTCAAGTCAATCGGTTGTATAGTCTTTCAGATCTCGTGATGAGTCAGTCAGTGGTATTTCACTTATATATATATATATATATATATATATATTTGATTTCCCTTCACATCTGATTCATTTCCAGAAAACACTGACCTTACTATACCGCTTTATGATTAACGTTTTTTGTTTTTGTTTTGTAGTTTAGTCTTAACTATTCTGTTTATTCTCAATATAATCACATTATTATTTTTCTGCACATATATAATGCAGTTTAAATTTTATATTTTAAACCACATTAAAATAAAAATAACCTTCGATTTTTGGTTTGATTCCCTGTTCAATAACGTAGCACTTAGAAGATATTTGAGAGCTAATGGCAACAAATCTTCCAAACCGTTGGACTTGGACCTTCGATCGGCTGTGAGTTCACAGAGTTACCAGTAGGCTACTAATGCTAAATGGCTATCTAGTTTCTAATCTCAAAATTTAATTGTTTATATATTAATTATAATTTAATTGTTTATAAAATATATTAATTACCATCCTCATTGAAAAAAAAAATATCAAATCTCGCACAATTTACAGAAAGAATACAAATTTCAGAATACTTTTTCTTTTCAAAATTTTGTCAAATTTATTCATCCATTTTATAGTCGGAAACTTACTCGAAAATTGATATACGCCACATAGTTTTTATTTGATGCTTTACTAAAAAGTGACCTTTGCTAAGATTTCTCTTACACAAAAAATGTTATTCAAACAACAATTTATTTAAACTAACAAATGAATATTTTGTTATTGGATATAGAATAAATCAGGTATAAAACATGCGGATAAGACTTCGGTATATCAATTTTCTGCTTTAAAGGTTCCAAAGTGGATATAAAATGAAAGTTTGGTAAAAATCTTTCTCGGAAAAGAAGTAACCTTCATTTGTTTTACAAAATATTCAGATTCCTCTTAAGTTTGTGCTGTTTTTGTCCAGGACATGCTCAGTAAATATTCTTAAATGAACAGCAATAGAATTAAAACGGATAAACTAAATAATGTTCTTAATTAATCATTAACGTCACGTTTACCTAAGTACCTAAAGTTCTTTGTTCGTAGCAAATTCAGGAATGAAACTACTTTTTCTTAACCAGATTTTAATTATGAAGAGTTTCTCTCATTCAGCAGAAAATGTACCTGTAACTATTATACCCACACAATTTTTAAACAAAGAAAATCCCAGTCAAATTTATTATTTGAATTTTCTTTTTGTAGAAACATAAAAATAGTACTTGAAATAGTAATTTTCTAAAGGAAGGAAAATTCGTGCAAAGAGGATCGTGAAGTCTTAATTAATACAAGAAGTAACCAAGATATCGGGATAAAATTTATTATACGTATTAATATATAATTACTAATAACACATGAATCAATAAGTCCCGAGACTGTGCGGTCGTTTTTTTTGCGATTTCCTCCTTCAAACGCACCAGCAAGTCAATATAATAATCACTGTTGATCGATTTACCTTTTTCGAGGTAATCAATGAAAATCCCGCCATGCGTATCCCAAAACACTGACGCCATGACTTTGCCAGCTGACAGCTGCGTTTTCGGACGCTTCGGACGGCTTTCGCCAGCTGTGCGCCACTCAGATGACTGCCGCTTCGACTCTGGAGTGTAGTGATGTATCCATGTTTCGTCCATGGTCACGTAACGACGCAAGAAATCTTTTTTGTTGCGAGTAAATAGCGATAAACAGCTTTCTGAATCATCGACTCGTTGCTGTTTTTGTTCCATCGAAAGCAATCGCGGCACCCACTTGTAAAAAACCTTTTTCATGCTCAATTTTTCATGAAGGATAGTAAATACACTTCCATATGATATCTGTGTCATCTCAGCAATCTCACGGAGCTTCACTTTACGATCTTTCATTATAATTTTTGTCACTTCACTCACATTTTCCGGTGTAACGGCTTCCGCAGGTCTACCCGAGCGTTCCGCGTCATTTGTGTCGGTAGGACCACGTTTAAACTCGGCAAACCACCGATAAATCGTTGCTTTTGTTGGACAAGAGTCCGGGTAACATTTTTCAATCCATTGTTTCGCTTGCACGGTGTTTTTACCCATTAAAAAACAATGTTTTATCAGAACACGAAACTCGGTTTTTTCCATTTTTTAAACAAACTACAAAACGACTTTACTCCAACCTCGATAACTCAGCTGTTTCTTGTCCGATCGACTTAAAATTTTGACACGTTTCAAGCAAAGGTTAGTACTCTAGAAAGAGAAAAGACCTGGTTACTGGTTTTACCAGGCACCATCTCTGGTTAGTCTCGGAACTTATTGATCCATGATGTTACATATTAATATATACTAATCTGATGGTATAAAATTCATAGCTATCAATGTTGCTTAGTTTGGTGAAATTTTTTTCTGAGGGTAATCGTACAGTTTAATTATTATAAAAATATGTGGCGACATTTTTTCTCATATTTTCTGACAAACAATCCTGATGGTTCCATATACACCAGCAGTGACACTAAATAAAAGAGACTGATGTCTACGAAGAAGTATGTATCACTCCAAAAATACCAACGATAAGACAAATCTGCTTTATGAAACCTTCTTTTCAGAATCATTATAAGTTATATAAAACATATCTGTACATTCGCAATCTTCAGTTTACATTAATCTTTTTTACAACTGTTTTCTAATTTCACTTGTTGTCGTGAGATAGAGACTGCTATTAATTGTGGGTCAGGGGTACTGATCGATTGTTAAATCATCTTCCATCAGATACAGAGCTTTTGAAATTTCAGGAAATCAGATTCTTCTTACTCGCCTAATACTGATACGTATTTGAACATTTGGTAAGTTTTATTCTTCTTTTAATAAGTTTTACAACCAAGTCAAAATATCACTTTCCCCTCAGCGCTTTTAAGTTGAGGAAAAAATTTAACTTTCCCCTCTGGGACATCATGGGGTTCCAACACGCCACGTATCAATAGCTTTCTGATTACGTGTGCTTTGCTGACTTTCAGTCTGACAATCATTCGCAAGAAAAGAAAATTCAGTATTTGAAGCCAAGTGCTTGTCACCAATGGTAAAAAACTTACAAATTCTGATTTTCCATTTAAGCCAAAATGTTTAAAAACTTTCAATACATGTTTTGGTTTATGATGCTATGAATTTTTTATGCATCCATAAATGCTCTATTTTAAATAAATTTAAGTTAAAAGGTAATATATGGCTTTGCATTGTGGTCTTCAAGTACTACGATGTTAATTTAACCAACATCTGACTAGATACAATTTTGAGACAGTTTTCTTGCCCTTTCAACTATGCAATATTTGAATATTTACAGACCCATATGTTTTAAATAACATTTCCTTTAATAAACTTTGCCTGTATAAAAATTGGTTTTATCTCTCAAATTATTTTGTTTTGTTTCTTGGATGAATGAAATAATGAAGAATCATTGTTGTGAAACTATGAATTTAGAAGAAATCTAACTTCTGAAACATAATTTGTAAAAGAAATTGTATGGCTTAGTGATGGTATCTCTTTTCCGTGTTTTCATTGGTTTGGAAGAGTTTCAGATGTGAAGACAGATTGAAGATTATTCCATTAAAAACTGAGATTTAGCTTTCAGAGACAATTTTGGGAAAAAAGGGTAACCTGGTCTATCCCAGATATCAGGAAGTATTCAGAGATTGTTGGGGTCAGTCTCTAAGGGAAAGAATTCAATGGGACAAATTTTTCCACAAAGATAGTGCGTAAACTCAGATTCCATTTAAATCTTTTCAGGGTTCCGCCAAATGTGAATACAGTACCGGTGGTAGATGCCCTTCTTCTTATCTTGAGTCCATTCGACTTCTTCTCACTTTTCCCTAGGGTGAAATCTATTGCAAAGGCACCAGCTCTTCTGAGTTCTATTTGAACTGTAAAGAAAATGATATACATTCTAAGAAGCTGGTCCATGAACAATGGAGGATTCTTGGTGCTGCGGGATGAATGATGGCCATTGGTGAATAACAAAACCAGCTTCAACCATCCATCATCTTTTACAGCCCCTCAGTCATTTGTATTCAGCCCATTAAATCAAACCAGATTCTTAGACAGCTTCACCAAGACTTACATTTGGGCATACCTTCTGAAGACAATGCAACTCACATTTAAAACACAAGACTTTTAGGTAGGGTTCAGACAAAATTAATGAGAATTCATTTATAAATGGATTCTGTGAGTATTTTTAAAAACAGAGGACCCTGCTCTTATTAAAACATTATTTATTCCATTTTAAAACTATCTTCACCAGGTTTCTATTAATTTGATGTTTGTATGCAACAGATGGAATGGCTTTGTTGTATTTCTTGTTGCATTTCAGAATCTAATACATGTATGTTCGTGAAACTCTGTGAAAGGTACGTTTTGAGCACCCATGCCCTCTTATATCACTGAATTTAATGTTGCTGAATTTTTCTCCTTTCTTTCAGAATTTCTTCAACGTTTTCTATTAATTACAGACAAATAGAAGCTGTTTTTTTTTGTGATACTTTTTCTTCCTGGAAATCATACAAAAATATAGATTAAAACTAAATTGTTCATCATTATAAAGTGTTTGATTTCAAAACAACTTTGTTTAATTCTATCAGGATCTTTCACCGTTTCCCATCTACAACGAGCACACAAGCATTCATTTAAGAGAAGAATCTCGTCAACTCTCAGACTATTGTTAAAAAAAAAGAACCAAAATGTGTGGTGTTTTACTTTTATACTCCAGTATGTTTGGACAAGAGAGCCATAATTCCATCATGAAATGTGTTTTTTAAAGGGATTGACAGTATCAGGTCAGTACAATATCAAACTATTCAGTGAGGTCTCCCTTCTCTCAAAAGAAAGGTATCCCTTTCTCTTTTTTCATAGTTCCCTTACTCAATGGGATCTGAGAATAGTCCTTATTCCTTTGTCTAATTCACTTGCTTTCAGCGCCAGTGGAATCTGAAGAATACCTAAAAGGAATTGTGTTTACTGAAGGAAAAGTTCATTTTCTCAGGTTTTCTCTAAAATTGTGAATGTTTAAGAAAAGGGATATCTCAGCTAAGAGGACAACATTAACTGATAGATGATTAATTTGTTTTACAATTAGTTTATGTACTTTTTTGGGAGATTGCTTTTTTTTATAAACCACAGTTACCGTAGTATTTTTGAAGTTTAAATGGTGGTTTTAAGAGGAAAGAAGAAAACTGTTTATTTTAATGGAGGTTCGAATGTAACCATCAAAAAATTATGAAGCAAACTCTTAGAAGCCTCCCTTTTTACATAAATTCCCAGTCTATGAGGAGTGATAGTTTTATCAGATCATTACCTAAAGGTTATTTTAACTATTCGTCTTGACCCAAATAATTTTGATGATCTATAGTACAATTTTGACAGATAGCTTTTTATGTGAAACATAACCTGTTCCTTAGGAAAATTGCTCAACTCAGGTGTCTGTTTCTAATTTTGATCAAGGGCGCATGATAAGAACATTTTCTTTTATTTCAAGGAAAAGAACATGTTCTGCACGCCATCTGGAACCTGATACTGAAACATAGAATAAGCCTCAAAGTATATATTCAGGAAATTTGGGTAGATACTGTGACAGGTTAAATAATGAACGTGATCAGTTTTGTAGAATAAGGTGAAGCATCATTCAGACAACATAAATTTAAAATTAATTTACCTAATTTCACGTTCAGGAGAATTATGTTGTTTTTTCAAAAAAAATATTTCTTCTTTTCCATTTATATTTTACACCAATCCATTGTTTTTTTGTTAGGAGGACAGGACAAGAGTCTATATTATAAATGTTGACTGCAGAAATGACAATTGAAGTTTCTTTTGAGCATTACCATTCCGTGATCGTGAGTCACTTCTACAATTATGGTGAAATTATTTATTAGGTTGTTAGATGACTTTTTAATAACTGATTTCACCACTGATGCTATGAATATATCAGTTTTAACCATGTAAGAACTCAATGTTTCTACAAAACTCGTATAAGCTTGGTCATCAGGTTTTTTTGGCTTGTGTATGTGGAAGGTAATAAATTGCTCAACTAGAGATAGGCTCTCCTTAGTATATGATTATGATTAGGATATAATATTGTCTTGCGAATAGATTTCTGGGACTTACGGAACGTTAATTAAAAGCCATTTGAACTATACGATCCAGGGACTGCTCTTTGTGCCGCGACAATTCCGACAACTAAACGCAAAATTTGTCAAAATCAAATCAGAGACACCAAAATAGCTCTTGCGATTTGTAGCACCATTTTATATGACTTCTCTTGTGCTCTCGGGCAGGATACTACCCTATTCAACCCGCAATGGTAAATCTGTGAACTCTCACACACTAATCTCGACTGCAGCTCAGACTCACCAAGGTTTCAAGTAAACCTTCTGAGACCTTCAAATCTCCTGATACCACGATAATGCCCATTCAAGCCTCTTTTCAGCTCTCACTTTAAAGCTTCTCTTTCCCACTTCTCCTTCAACTTTTCTATCGCGACTTTCCACTTCCTTCATTTATACCATAACTATCTACATATTCATGTTTCATTTTTGGTTGAGAAGGTTTGTTTAACAAGAAAAGCAATCAATCTTATTTAAGGATCCCCAAAGTTGGTGAGAAATACTAGACCTTAGCCCAACGTCACAATTAATCAAAAGAATATGATTAATACTCTTTAAATATAACACAGATCTTAAGGTGGATTAAATTTACATTATTTACATTCATTTTATGTTTCAATTAAATTCAATTGCCTACAGATGAAAAAAGAGTCTGCTGTTTTAAAAACTTAATGACTTCACTTTTGTGGAAAGCGCAACGTTTTTCTCTTCACTATTCGGAGACATATTTTTTTTACAGTTAGTGAACTAACATCCCCCATGTGTCTTAACTAAAATAAATATGGTAAGTTCATAAAGATATAATTACAATAAAATCCAATTATAATTACATAATGAGAGACTGAGATGTGGAACTGGAGATGAGGATTGAGCATCTTATTTATGTAGAACCATTAATTATTTGAAATTCTTCTTAATTTTGGATGTAATTCAATTAAATGCATTGGTTTGTAATGAAATTATAAAGAGTTAAAATTAAAACATAAGTGTCAAGTTAGAATCAAGATTTCTGTTAAATCACAAATGGAATTGTATGTTAGATATGAGAGATGAATATTCTGTGAAAAAAAAAATCTATATTGATTTTGCATGTTTTCATTTAGATTATTAGTTTTTTTGGTTAATAACCTCCCTTTGACTGAACAAGTTCGGTGGAATTATTAGATGAAGTATTAACTTGAGTACCATACTATAGCTAAATAGCCAACTCTATGTATTTTGATCTACCATTGATACTGACACTTGTTCAAGAAGTTCTGTTTGGATAGGTTTTGGGATTGGAACTCATTCATTTTAGTGAATGTCAGAATATAATAAAATCTTTCCTTTTCAAGCGTTTTGAGTCAAGTTAGGAGTTAGCACAGTATCGAGTTCAAATCTTCTGATGACAATACAGAAATTTGATCCATCAAAACCTTATGATCCTGTGAGCTTCAAGAAAGACCCTTTGATGTCGTCCAGTTTTTGTGACTGAAACGACAACATTTTCCTCATTATCCCTAAATTCCTTTGGCAGATTTTATCTCTTTTCGTTCCTGATTAATCTTGGATTCATCAGTCATGCCATGTTACAGTTGGAAGGTAACGATCACTTTCGATGTTACATTCTCAATGTTTTTGATGCTGACGGTGCCAAGTCTTGCAGGGTTGAAATCAACCTATCCGGCCTTCTGAAGAGCAATGACCACTCTTCTACTTCATGAACGGTGCCCCGATCAAATATTCAATAGCGGTTTCTTTGGTGTCTTGCCGGGGCTTTAAACAAACACCGGGATGACTGCATTTGCGAACAGTTCATTTCCCTTTTCTATCGTTAAAGACAAGCACTACGAAGCACCATTAAACATATGCTGCAGACAAAAAACGAGCACTCTACGGTTCGTTTTGTTGGGAGACGGATGATCAAACACGTTGGCAGTTTTGTTTCGCTAATTCTTTCTCTTGAATCGACGAGCAAACTGGTCATCGACTTTGGCTATGAAGTTGTATCCGGCCCTTGAAGACCATATCGTGTGGACAAGAGTCAAAATTGATATAAAACTAAAGAAATTGCAACATTTTGGAAGCAGTTCAAAGACACAAAAAATAATACTTTTTTTGGATATTCTTGAATCATCGATGACCAATATAAATATGGCATCCGTAACTTACAGACCTAACAGGGCAGGTCTAACATCGCGTTTTCTTCTTTTGTTCGGTTTGGGCCAGCATGGTTTGTGTATTTTATGGTGCATCTTCAACGTTTGTGC